>JANPWX010000016.1:7520553-7662957 GCA_024734555.1 Trochalopteron elliotii
CCTCCCTCCTTTCCTTCTTTCCTTCCTTCCTTCCTTCCCTCCTCTCAACCTCTCACAGTATGAAGATGTTTCCAAACTGCATGGAGAACACTGTCAGGGTAAGACTAAACCACATCTGAAAAGGTAAGCATTTCCATTTTTTTTGTTTAAGCACACAATTACAAACAGGACAAAAGGGGTATTAGACATACGTGAGATTTTGCTGTTTCATAAATGCTTTTCTTCACCTTCCCACATGCACAGTAGGTATCCAACTATATTTTAGTCATCTACCCTTCAGCTTGTGAGGAACAGTAAACCAATCTTACTGCTCTGAAAATGAATGGGTAGACCCACTAACATTAGACAGACCTTGGCTAATGTAGACCAGAAACAATAAAAGTCCGTGCAATTTACTGCTGGTTTAATGAAACATATTCACACTGAAGAAATGCTACTTCTTTTCTTTTACCGGCTCCACTCACTTTATTACACAATCTTCTGTGCTTGTGTCGTTAAATCCACCAACTTTCTGGACCATAGCCTCTACAGACATCTTCCCTTGGTTAATGAATATCTTCCAGACAACATTCATTTTATTGACATCCATAAAAGTCCAGGGTTATTTGCCTTGCAAAAGTTAGATTTTATTGGCTGTGTATGCTTCAGTTAGTTAATTAAGAAGTAACCAGCAACAGCCTTGGCTTATCTTGATTTTGAGAACTTTGTCTGGGTCAATTTCCAGTGCTTTAAAACGTCAGTTTAGCATGACTTTTTTTCCTGCACATTTTTCCATAGCCCAAAAATCATTTACTATTATTTCTTTTCTATTCTATTCATGCCTGAAGGTTCACACTCAACTGTGCATCTCGTATATCTTCCAATACCATGACAAAAAAAGGTCCGTGCTTTCCAGAAGCTCACAATACAAGAAAGTGGCAGTAAAAATTATATTATTAATGAAACATTGACTGATAAAGTGACCTACTCATAAATAAAATTTAGAGCCTGTAGAAAAGCGACAGAAATCAGAAAAAGTTTGAGGGCTTTTCTTCTGGTTTCCATGTTAATAGACATCAAATGTTAAATGGATTTCAAATCCTGTAAAGAAAGTTCATAATGCTGTATCTAAAAAACAGCAAGCATGTTTTAGGCATTAAATACAATTTGTTTGGTGAAGTTTTTTCCTCCCATATTGGGTTTATTCACACCTCTGAGTATTCACATATTGATGATCAAACAAGCCTGGTAACAAAGCTCAGCCTTATTGAGTCTTCATGGTGCTCATTCAGTGATCAAGAGACTGAACTAAACAGTCTTTTTTGATGGTTACTTGTGATTACTGTGTGATGTCATTGCAGGATCAGGCCTCTAGGAAGCTCACTCCTCTCCTTCAGGTGCAGTGCAGGTGATTAGCAGGACTGGGATTTTTGCATCAGCCAAGGGCCAGGGCCAGTGTCTGAAGACAGAAAACCTGTTTGTGGCAGGGACACTTGCTAGCAAACCTACAGTGTGACACAGCAAATACCCATGCAGGATGAGGGTGATCTATTCATCAAGTGTTTCCAAAGGGCACAGGTGAACAGGAAAATATTTGTGATTCAAAAATGTTTTCTGACAGTGCAGAAGAAAATACTCTTGGACACATCCGACAGCACATTTTTTAGCAGCTTTTCCATTTGTAAGTCCCATCCATATGCAAAATGAAGGGCCATTTTCTATCCCTATAAAATATATGATGGAATATTTGTCTGTTTGTCAGGTGACCCTTTTGCAGATACTTCTTGAACAGGGGTATTATACACTGCATGAAATCCTTCATACTTTTTGCAATACAGCTTTTGTACAAGCTCATGGAGTAAAAGCAGAGGACATGGGACACATTCAAAACTCTCCTCTAAAACACATGGTCCATGGTATTTCGTGCTGTCCCTACAGCACCATCTTCCCCAGCCCATTTTAACCTGATGATCCTTGCAATGTAAACAGAATCCAACAGTTTCCATTATATCAATCTTTTTTCTTATTATTACCTCTTTATAAGAAAAAAAAGCACATTTGCTGACCACAATCAAAGATCTCCATGCCTCTCCTCCCTGACTTGCTTTTCAAAAGGAGGAGCAAAAACAAGCAATGGATTTTCTTGTCTATTTTACATCATTCTAATTTAGAATATTTTATTGAAAAACTGCACTGAACAGGAAGCCACTCCCTGTCCCCTGAGGGCATTTGTGATGCACTGATATCCATGCTAAAGAAAGATTTTTGTTCCACATGGACCGCGGCTTCAAAAATAGCAGCATCTCTGCAGTACAAAAGGTACATTGCTCAGAGGGGATGTTCTGCAGTCAATCTGATGACTTCTGTGACCTTTTTCAATGAGATGAGGAAGATCATAAAACCTATGCATTGCCCTCTTGGTCCCCAGCCTCAGAGCTGTCAATGCCTTGGTGAAAGCTGGAGCTGCACATACTTCCCTTGTAGCAGTTGCTATCTGACACAAAAGATGACTTTGAAGACAGAGCCAGGCCAGCCACAGTGCCAAATCAGCACAGGACTGAACAAAATTTTAGACTGATAGCTGTGTTCTGATAATTACAATTATTAAAATATTTCCTGAATTTATCATTAGAAAAAGTAAGTCTAAAAATAATGATTCTTGCATGCAGTGCAGAATTTTAAAAGGTAACATAAAAATCCCAGAAATTATTGATTGCGCATTGAGAGTGAAAGCTGTTTAATGTCTAGGAAGAACAGCTAAGACATCTGGGTTGTTTTCTAAGCTCTGCCACAGATTTTTTGCATCTCCTGGGGCTGGCTACTTAAACTGTAGAAAACTGCACAGCAGCTGCAGCCTGCAGCATGTTTTGGAGCCCTGGACCTTCACTCACTAAGAACAGGGATCCAGCTGGGACACACCAGGGCTCTCTTATGGCCTTCAGGGGAAGAGGAGATTTCATCATCCTACACAACTTGGAGTGGAAGCAAAGAAATCATCCAGAACCTGGGCAAAGTGTGCCTAAGCTTCTCCAGTACTGAGACCTCATCTAAGAATACAAGGATAGAGGAGAGGAAAGATGGGAAAGGCAATATGAGGAAAAAAAGATAGAAAGAATGAAACATGGGAAAATCTCCAGCTCCAGTAGGTCCTGAAGCACTTAAAGTCTTCACATTAAAATGACTGTAAAAATACAAAAAATTATTCTCTTTGTATTTTTATATACACAAGGGGTTACTGTGTCTTTTTTGGTTATGCTAAGGGAAGAATGTGCTGGCTGAAACACATCAGGAACCAATGCTAAAGAGCAGCTTCCTTAATTTGGGAAGCTGAAAAGTATAATAAGCAATAATGCACCATCAGAAAATTCCCTTCCTTCACTTGCTTGCTTGAACTGTGCCCCCAAAACCTGTACAGAGGTCTGAGTAGTGTCTTAGATTCTGACATTTCTGAACTTTTAACTGACAGAGCAGAAATGCCACTGGAAAAAGGAACATCAACAGATGAGAGAGGAATACAGGCAATTAGGCCTTCACCCTGACACATTTCCCCAGGGAAGCAGGCTCAGCAAAGTCAGAAATGTTGCTTGAGTAGGGTCTAAGACCCCAGTGCAGAAAGCATTTAAACAAGGTGCTTTTGATTTGAACAAGACTTGACCAGATACTTAAGTGCAGTTTGATGAACTGATGCTTGATGAATGATTGTAGAATCAGACCTTTACATTATTCAGTTCAAAGCTGTTTTTAAAGACCCTTCACTTCAATGTTTATATTGCTCTCTTCTAGAAACATAACTATTCAATATAAACCTTGATTTTTTTCTTTACAGTGGCATTAACTCCTGAAATTAAATTAATTAGTTGCTAATTTTCACTCTGTAAAAATGTGTTGACACAAGGAGTATGATAAACAGTGGTTGGGTCAGATAAATAGTGAAGCATTTACCTGACCCCAAGCCATTATTATAATTAGTTTCCTCTGACACATTACAGTGGGTTCTTCAATCTACCGCTCACCAAACATCCAAAAGGACATGCACAACACAACAGCACCAGTTCACAGTTCCTGGCGTACTGAGAAGTGCTTTCTGTCCCATAAACAGCATAGCAGAATGCAGTGTTAAGTATTTCCAAGGCTTTAAGCATTGTGGGCATGGCTGTTCTTTCAAGTTTTACTGGGGTTTTTTTTAAGCATCATTTTACAGTAGAGTTGGACATTCAATTTTCTGTCAGAACAAATAAAAAACTTCAATACCTCAGGAGTAAGAACAGCAACAAATATCCAGCACTCATACAGAACTGCACCCACAGTGGAATCCTACGAGCCAACTGTGTATCGTGCTTATTGCCCTTTGTCATGAATTTCCTCTTATTTGAATATCTGGCAGTATTATGGATAAAAAAAAAGATTCAATTTAAAGAAGATTATCAGCTGTTCTGAGTTTTTAAGTCAAATGCCAGATCTTTCCAGTTTTCACTATAAAATACAAACAGGTTATTTTTATAATCTGAACAATTCTAGATTGGTTTTTTCTCTTTTTTTAAACAAAGGAATACATGATGTCATGGACAAACAAATATTGTGTTTAGTTTGTTTCTAATAACAGACACATTTTTAAAGTAAGGATAACAGGAAAAAAACAAGATAAAAGGAAAAAAAGATGAAGTTAGTGTTGAATGAATTAATAGCAGGCAGGTGGCTGGGTGGGTGTCATGGCAGATAAACACTGAGATGAAGCCAAGGTAATTATAATTATAATCTGGCTAGTAATGCTGTCAGCTGAGGGTGTATAAAAACCTCGGTAAGTTAATACAGAGATGATCAGATCAACCTCCTTCCTGCCTGATCCCACAAAACACCATCTCATATATTCAAACTGACATTTTATGCATTTTTATTTTCAGAATATTTCATATATGTTTTAAGAGAGTATGTTTTAAGAGAGCAATTCTGTTGTAACCAGTTTAACCAACTTTCCACTCTCCTCATGAAATCCTGGAAAACATGACTATATAATCAGCTGAGTCTCTCCTGACCTCCATGTTTTGCTGGACAGAATTCACCACTTTCTATCATTCTCTTTTGCAGGCTTTCTCTCCCCACTGTGCTATTCACGGGGGTATAAAATGCTCAGGCAAACAGAAGTCAATGGCAGATGTGTCGGCAGCACTTCTTTCTGCAATTTTACTAAATGGATGTAGTCCATAAAAGCAGCCTTAATTAATGGAAACATTTTAAAGGCATTTATAATAAGCTGGGAAAACAGTTGCCAATAGCAAACTTTATTAACAAAGAATGTTTAAAAATTATGTTCCTGAAGGTGACAAAAGATTTGTGGTGGGTTGACCTTGGCTGGGTGCCAGATGCCCACCAAAGCTGCTTTATCATTGCCTTCCTCAGCTGGGCAGAGGAGAGAAAGTATAATGAAAGGCTCATGGGTCAAGATAAGGGCAAGGAGAGATCACTCACCAGTGACCATCACTGGCAAAACAGACTCCACTTGGGGAAATTAGTTTAATTTATTACAAATGAAACCATGGAGAAATAAACCCATATTTTATAACACCTTTCCTCCAACCCTCCCTTTTTCTCAGGATCAGCTTCTCTCCTGATTTCTCTGCCTCCTCCATCCCAACAGCATAGGGGGAGGGGGAATGGGGCTGTGGTCAGTTCATCACATGGTGTCCTTTCGGCCCCTTTCTCCTCAGCAGGAGGACTTCTCACTTTCTTCCACTGCTCCAGCATGAGGTCCATCCCACAGGAGACAGTCCCTGCACACTTTCCCCACATGAGTCTTTCCCACAGGCTACAGTTCTTTATGAACTGCTCCAGCGTGGGTCCCTTTCATGGGGTGCACTCCTGCAGGAACAGGCTGCTCCAGACTGTACCCCACAGGGTCCCAAGTCCTACCAGCAAACGTGTTCCAACAGGGACTCCTCTCTGCACAGGGACACAGGTCCTGGCAGGAGTTTGCTCCAGTGCAGGTTTCCCATGGGGTCACACACTCCTTCAGGCATCCCATCCCTCTCCGTGGGCTGCAGGTGGATCTGTGCTCCATCCTGAACCTACATGGGCTGCAGGGGCACAGCCTGTCTCACTCAACTCTGGCACCTCGAGCAGCCTGTCCCCCTCCTTCTGCACTGACCTTGGAGAGTGTTGAGTTGTTCTCTCACATATTCTCACTTGTTCCTCTAGCAGCTGTTGCACCCCAATTTGGTGGGATTTTCTCCCACTTCTTGACTATGTCATCCCCCAGGCTCCACCACCAACACTGATGGGTTCAACCTTGGCCACCAGTGGGTCTGTCTTGGAGACAGCGGTCATTGGCTCTGCCAGACATGGGGAAGCTTCTGGCAACTTCTCACAGAAGCCACCCCTGTAGCCTCCATCTCTACCAAAACCTTGGCATGCAAACCCAATACAAGATTTTACGTGAGCAGTATTTTTAAAAAGTATTTCTATTCAAATACCTTAAAAATCTTGTGGGACTCACGTTTGGGACATGGCATATTTTCTGGAGGATGAAACTGAGACAGGACAGCTTTCCTGCTCCTGTGTGACACACAGGAAAGGCTTTTACTGTGTCTCAAGAGTCTTTTATTATTTAGAGACCTGAACCTGAAAGGTGCTGAGTGCTCTCAGCTCTCATTGACTTCAGTGTCATCAGCCCTCAGTTACCTTCAATGGGATCTGAGGGAACATCACATCCCATAGCAGATGTTTACCCCACAGAGCATCTCCTCGAGCACACCCCAAATACAGAAACACCAAGGCTGCGATTCAGATCCAGCAGAGCTTTTAGATACATGCTTAAGCCTCTCCTTAGCCTAACACTCTTCAGCAGGATTTAGTGACGTCTAAAAATTAGTATTTGTTTAAATATCTTACCTTCTTGAAAGAAGATGGCAGACATTTTTTTCTGTGAAAGATGTAACAATATGTCCTTTTAAGTAATAAGTCATATCTTTTAAAAATGAAAAAAAATCCACATAGTAAAATATATTCTCAGCAGGTACATAACCTGGAACAAACCTCTTGTCATTTTCTAAACCATCACAGTCTATTTTCACCAACATACACTTTGCCTTGTTTTGTTGTGGCAGGGATTCTCATGGAGAAATTGAATAAGCCCCATGTTCTTGTTGCTCCAAAGGAAAATGTCTCTCCTTAGGAAAATGCCCCCTCACACACCATCTGACATGGACTTCCCAATCAAATATAAAAAGTAAAAGCAAACTGTCCCCCCCATCTGTGACAAAGTCCCTTTAATTCTTCAAACATTTCTCTGTAAAATGTGACTATTAGTAATAGCCACACATTTTGCTGCATTTGTATATTAGAGCTGTTTTCTTTCATTCCTGATTGAGACAGAATCATTGTATTATTAACCCAGAGAAGTTCTCTGTGCTTTTTAATTCCAGAATAATGAAACTCATTGGAACTTGGCGGCATTGAGTCTTGCTGACTAATCACTGGCATTGGCTAATGGCAATTTTTAATCAAATCTTATTATTAAATCAGAATATAAAAGGTTTAGAAAATGCAAGGTTGCAGCTAGAGGTCATTAGTCATGAGCACAAGAAGTAATCAATACAATTATGGTTGCTGGAATTGTGTTGGATGGGCCAGGTGGCGCAGAGTGATAATGGTTTACCCTTTCACCCCGGGCGTCCTGCTCGCATCGCAGATAACGGCGGGTCTGCTGCCTCCCATCTAATCTCTGGTGGATGCTTGGACGTGCAGAAACCATTAAAAGCAATTCAGCAAAGTGGGCTAAATTCAGTTCTTGGTCACACTGGTGTAAATTTTCAGTGGGGTTATTCTACGTTTATTCTTGTCCCATTGCAAGTTTTTAGCAGTTTTTTCTCTTTTAAAACTAAGATATTGTTTTGGGTAATAGGGATGAGATGGAAATGCTCATTTTACAGTGCCGTCAACAGCCTAACCTACTGTTATTCACTGTAGTGCCAGTATGAAGTAATAAAAATAAAGTCATTGCAGATTTAAGCTAAAACTAACTGAGTACAGAACTGTTTGTTAAGCAGTTTCTTGCAGTTCCCTTCTCTTATGAGAATGTGATACTGAGGTTGTCTTATTTTCTTTGTCTTAGAAATGTATTTAAGAAAGAATCCTCAGGAAGAAAAAGAGGGGCTAGGAAAGGCTAAAAATTTTGAAACTCTAGGTAGCAGGTAGAGTTAGAAGCAATCTGTGAAAAAAGCTACCCTTCATCCTAATAAATTATTTTATCTCTAAAGGGTGAGATGGCACAATAAAAGTTACACTACCTGTAAATCTGGCCCTACCTGTAAATCTGGCAAGTGTTCAAGCAAAAATATTACCGTCCATAAGCATTTGCTTCCCAAAAGACATGTGTATCTTTATCTCCTTTTGACAAAATTTTTGGTTCAACTCCAATCTTAGGCAATTTTTTAAGGATTTCACACATGCATCTGCCTGGACAAGGGGTGCTGGTCTCCTACCCCTCTCATCAGAGAACATTGAAAAATGCTTGGTAACCAGCACAGATTGATGTTTGGGGCATTCACACATCAAGAGTATTACTTTCTCTGAGAATTGCAAAATTTCCCTAAATATTTATTTTGGAGTCCATTTTCTCTAACAAAAATATCATTCGTTTCACTTTGTGTCATTGTATTCCTTGCATTCATCTATATATCTGCCCTCTAACGCAAACAAAAGGAAATTCTAACACTAAAAATCCTATGTTCATATGGAGGTGAGATTTCCTTACAAAAGCCCAACAGGTCAAATTAAGTACACTACTGATTTTTACTTACTTTTTTTCAAACAGTGAAAATATCTCCATTTTTATACATAATGTTTCATCCTGTGAACCTTCATACATGTATGAATAAGAAATGAAACTTCACACAAGCTAACTAACTATCAACCATATAGACATAATTGCTTTTGGAAATATTGTACTTCAAGACATTTTCATGTCAGCTGTATGTGTTTGAGTATCATCATAACATGGTGTTTACACCAGATTAATACCATATGCTGTGTGGGAATTATGTCAGGTTATAAATGGAAATACAGTATAGTATCTGAAATTCAGGAGTGCTTTAGAATCTGATTTCTGTTAAAGTGCTGCTATTCTAGAAGAACATAAGTTTGAATAAAATTACTTTTGATTTACACCAGTATAGTGTGGATAGAAACCCATTCCAGCTGCCTTAAATTTTGTTAAACAAGTGCTAAAATTATCACCAATTAAAACTGTTTCTACATACTGCTAGTGGATTCATGACCTCATTAACACAGTCAGGAGTGCTGCCACAGAATGATGGTGAGACCTCAGATCTGATGAGAGTCATTTTTCTAGCTTTTCTTCTCCCAAAATGATGCCATTCTCCCATGTCTCCTCTAGGCCTCTTGTTAGTCCTGTCAACACATTTTAGCTCAAAGCTGAAAGCACTTCTTTAATCTGCATTTTACTCACTGCCTAAGTAATTTAACCGTTGTCGAGCAGGTCAGGATTAGGAATAAGAGTACAAAATACAAAAGTGGGGAAAGGTGAGGGGTGTTTAGAACACAGCAGAAGTGAGGCTAAACAGAAAGCAGTTAAAAACAGAAAAGAAAGGCAAATTAAGGAGCAGAGCCAGAGTACAAAAGCCAGTAAAGTCCAAGAGAGCTTTCCACAGATTTTAATCAGACCCCCTGGGAATGACAGAGAGGAGAATAATGAAGGACATTGAGAGAGATGTCATCATTACAGTAAAAGGGCTTAGCAAAAGGAGAGCGGATGCTGACAGCAAGTGAGAGTTTACCAAGGGAGCACCTTCCCACACTGCTGAGGAAGAGGCAGCGGGCTCCTTCCTGGGCTGAGACAACCAGCTCCAGGAGCCAAAGTGCCACATTAAGTCAGCATCGTGTTCCAGTCTCAATTCTGCTCTCCATGGGGCTCATTATCCGCAGAACCAGCACGGTGCTCGGGTTCCTACATGGAGAAGCTTCCCAGTGAGCCAGGGCAGCCCAGGGGCAGAGTAGGAGTAGAGCTGGGTCACCCCCATGTCTCTGCAGACCTGATCCACCTTTGTTTCACGTTCAGGCTGCTCAAAATTAGGCAAACACTTGACCCCTTGGACAGCTTCTTAAATTCACACTCAACTTCTTCTGAGCAGACCACACTACTCAGGTCAGCAGATTGGAAAAAAACAAAAATATCAGAAAATGCCCTGAGTTTCATTAATATTACATTATTAAATGTACAACATTATATGAGAAGCTTTCAGAAAATTACAGTTTCTGAGAGCACAAAAATAAAGGGTGTATTGGTTCCTCAGAAAACACAATTCAGGTCTAAAGGTAATTTTTAATTTAGAGTGGATATGCATGCTAGCATCATAGCTTCTCATGTAAAGAACTATAGTATCTTCTAGATATTCCATGGAATGCTTTCTGTGTGCTGCAGTAAGTTCTCCCATACATTTTCCACTGAAACATATTCATGTTATTCACTCAAATGTTATTTAACCCTCTTAGGGATGACAGATTGCCATTTTGATTAAAAATTTAAGGGTTTGCTGCTGATTTGACCCTGATTCATACAGTGAGTAGGACGTGATATCTTTCGTGCTAATCTAGTTCCAAGCAGATTTAAATATATATATATATAAAACATACATATATAAAAAAAACTATGGTGGAGGATTGAATGCAGAAGGAGAGCATTAACTCTGTCTTTACACAGGACCTATTAATATGAAAATTATCGTAATATGATTAACGGCTCCTCTTAACACCAAAGAGAGTGAGTCTTGAGAGATTATTCTGCAAGATGATAACGTTTCCCTATCCAGTTTGTAACCCTAGGGAAAACTGAAAAAATATGGATTTTGACTTGAACAATAATGAAATGGTAAGTGATATAGCTTTGCTGTCTTATAATGACTGTATTAATTTGCAAGCTGTAGTGCTAAACCAGAATAGAGGTGCTCGAGGAGATATGCCTGTTATCTAGGCAACAGTTAATATGATGAAAATGCTATTTAGAAGCAGCTCCGTATTTTTATCATAAATATAACTTTAATTCCTTGAGAGTCTCCATAAAGTCCTGGTAAAATGTAATAAATGCAACATAATCTAAAAGGGAAGACTGTCATTTATAACCATTCCCAATATTAGTTATGGATCTTTTAAAGTTTAAAAGCACTTTCTGTAAGAGAATCTGTCTTATATATTCCATCCCATATTACTTCCCCAGTTTAGAAAAATGACTCAACTGTGATAAAGAGATTCAATTTTTACCTTTTGCTTGCTTTTTTGAGTTAGCATGGCAGACCTTATCTATTAATTTTCCAAGGAGAATTTCTCCTCAATGATGCTCTTTTCCCCAAAAGTGAAAGTCTTTTAAATTTTGATTTTAGTGTGGGAAGGAAGTATTCCACAAGAAAATGACAAAATGGAACCATATACCGACGGATGCTTTATCACCTTTCATCAGGATGGAAGTGCAAAACTTCTGTAAACACAATACTGTTACAATTGTCAGAATTTTATATTACTGATATTTATATATGACTAGGCTGAATAAGCCTTTTCATTCACTGGTGAGGCTGTCCTGTCCAGATTTCATGTCATGTTTGCTGAAGCTGAACTTAATTGACAAGACCATAAACCACAGCTATTTTTTCTATGACAATAGCCCAACTTCAGCGTTTGAGAAACAGTACTTTTGAAATGTCCTGGAAGTCAGCAGAGTGGTCTGAGAGCTGTAGGACTGAACCAAGCAATAAAAACAGGGTCATAACGAGAAACAAACAATTGCACAATATGAAGTTCAGACCTCAGTCAGAGCCTCTCTTGCCTGGCTTCTCCAAGGAACTCGTTTTGTTTTGTCTCTCCTTGTATCACAGTGCAAATATGCTGGCACACTCTACACGCCTGTGGCCAAAAGATACAATGAGGAGGCAGGATGAGAAGGAGCAGTGGCCTCCACATGCTGTAGTGCATCACCTCTTTGTACAGTGCTGCAAACGGCTGTTCTCCTCCACAAGCCTCTGCTCCAAGTGTTTCACCCCTGAGGATTCATTTTACAGTAGTACCTAACATAAGCTAACAGTCTGAGGTTCATAAAGAGAGAGTATTCAAGATAGCGTTGATAGATGTTCGCTCTTGCGTGGCCGCATAAAACAGACAATCAGTTATTTTTTTCTCAGTTTTCTTATCAAGTGCTGAATGAACTTTGGGCCTAGACATTGTGGGAAGATCAGTTCAGCAGCTGCATGTTCCTCATGAGACAGATGTCTGCAACAGGCTGAAGGAGGTGATGTTGCTACAAAGTTTGTAGGCAAATGTGATGTTTCCAAATACTTAATGGTATGATAGAGTTACCTGAGGATCCTTGAGGATGGGGAGCACTTAAATCCTTCTAGATAAGGGACAAAAAGAAACCCTGCTTTTCAAGGAAGAATTGGCTGTTCTAATTCTGCTTAAAGTAAAGAGAGAGAGAAAGTTGGGGTTGATTTGGTTGAGACAATGTCTTCTGATGTTTACCTGTGCAGTAAATTATCAGGTTTTTTTCTCCATGTGACAGTGTCATCAAAATGTACTGTGACATGTTGAAGCAGACTTCCATCTCTGAAGGAGAAAAACACTAAGGGAAAAAAGTATGGGAAATGTATTAAAATGTGTATTCTGTTTAGGTTTTCTTCATCAAATATAAAGCACCTCAAACAGTTCTCAATCAGCCCTCAATCAGCCAAACCAGCAACTGATTTATTATAAATGAGAATGCAAATATTATGAGACAAGATTCTCTCTGCTTACCGTCCACATTAGCAGCTGCTCTAAATAAGAAGTTGTTTTCTATATATTCTACACGTTGATGTGATAGACACAGATTTCTGTATCACTAAACACAAAAGCCTTTACCGCCTCCTCCTGAGATAGAACTGACAGAAATTTATAGGGAATCTGAAGGATATTCTCCCCACACTGGTATTTTCCTTTAATACTCTCATTTTAGGGGAGCAGGAAGGAAATTCTTTTATTCAGCTTTGGTGTGCACAAAGTCTCAGTTTGTGTGCAGATTGCAGGATGTTATGGCATTGTCTATGTCAGTATTGTCTGAGTGCATTCTTAAACTCTCGCTCTGAGCAGGTAGGATTCTGTCTGTACCTAAATGATAAGACTGTATCTGCTATAAATATAATAACATCATCCACACACACATACAGATGGCTACAAAAGAGTAATGAGACATCTTGTTTTGCTAAATATGCAACCTAATGAAAGAAATCAGAGACTACTTTTTAGCTCTTGAGACTTTTAATCTTGAAACATTTGAGTTCAAGTTCCTCTTGGCTCTGAGAATATTCAGCTTTTTATTATATTATTTTGTTCTTCCTTCCCCCAGTAGTGCAGGATTTAATTACAAATAAGAATCTTGGCACAGGTTTCAATTTAAAGAGAATTTTTTTTCTACTAAATTTATGTCTTTTCTTCAGTGAAGGGACAAGTTTAAATTACAACAGGGAACACAATCATCCGATAAAGGTTTGGAAAAGCCCTCATTTTCTTCTAAAGCTTAAAATACTTTTCAAAAACTCACTCCCAGCAAGGCTCTTTCAACACAGCTATTAAAATATAAGTGACCATTTTCATTTAGGTTTATGCAAAAAAGAATCTATTGTCATTTAAGTCTATTGCCAATTTCTCAGCTGGTATAAATCACCACTATTGCAGTCTAGTGGAGTAAAACTGCTGTACATCCAGTCCAGGATCTGGCTCCTGTTTTCTATTAACTCAGATAACAGGTACCTGGATGAAATTCTTTAGCCTGTGTTTTACAGCTAGTTAAGACTCCAAGCTCTAATGATCTCTCTTCTGCCTTTGAAACCTATGGATCTAATGAAAATTACGCGCATTTATCAAGGGGAAAATATACCTGTTTACAGCACAAAATTCTTGTGCCTCATTTCACGAGACATAGAAACCTGGCTATTTCTTAAGCCAGAATTTCTTTTTGCAGTATTGATAATTATATTACAAACAGTAATTAGCACATGAAATTAATAAATCTTTTGCTTCTTCATTTACACCAGTTTCCCATATTGTATTAGTAACCACACATTAGCTAATCAGCAGGTTGGGAGGGAAAGCTGCCAAAAGCAGATCCGATAATTGGCAGCAGTCAAACAATCATAGCAGGAAACTTTACGCTTCCTGCGGACAAGGCTACTGATGGAGACAACGCTGAGATACAGCATTAGGGGAAAAAAAACCTAGGATGTTTACTTTCATGTTTCATTATCTCTTGTAAAACTGGATTCACATATCACAGGGAGATATAGGCATTTTGCACAGAAACCATATAAATAACCACCACTGGTTGAAGAAAACTTGGTAATCTAGTGATCACCTAGAAACATTCACAGATTTGTCCTCTGCTGAATTTTACAAGCCATTTAAAATACAGTTCTATCACTCTAAGTCCATACATGCTACAGTTATTACTGTAATAAGTGATCACTTGACACATTTCACTGTCCAACATTGCCCTGAGATAAATATCAACAAATTCACCCTCCAGCAAGGAAATTTAGACACTCATCAGCTGAGTTTTAGACTCAATCCAACATTTTAGATGCCTCAGATAGTATTTAATTCAATATTCTAAATTTTCCCTCATTTACTGCTTAGTCTTTGCACCATCTGAAGTTCTTCAAGAGTTAAGACTAAAGTTTCCCTAGTCATCTCAGTGATTCTCCTTCTAGACATAGATAGAAACACTTCAATTTTACAGTATAAAGAACCCAGGAATCCAAAATAGCTTTGACTTCAAGCATTATCCACAGCTTGGCATCCTTAATTTATCTTCTTCCTGAAGGCATTCTTCCTTATGTTTTACATCAAATATCCCCAAGATTAAATACAGTAATAGCATTTCAGGAATGCAGAGCTGAAAAGCTCCCACTTCTGCTCATACATAGGTGACTTGGTCCCCCTGGGCCACCACCTCTGTACTCCTCTTTCATGAGGAGGAACATTTTCCACAGCAAAACATCAGATTTCCTTACTGCAAAATGGCCTATATCTGGACAGGCAGGACAATTCCAAGAACTGCACTACAGGCTTTGACAGAAATAACTGGTATGCATTCACTATATAAAGCAAAGAGGTAGGAGAAGGCACAAGATTATGAATTCTAAGAATTAGCTTCCTATATCTTAATACACGTGGTGCCTACATACCCACAAGTCTGGTATTTAAGAAACATCCTTGGCACTAGCAGTTCCCACCATTTTTCCCTACTACTGAGAACTATTCAGTACGTTTCCTTAAACTGTAGCCCCCCTCATGCCAAGCTGTCAAATTAGGGACCAAATCCTAACAAATTTCTGAATGTGCAGGAAGCCAACCTCTTTAGGCATCTTTTATATTCCTAAAGATAAAAAAAAAAAAAAAAAAAAAAAAAAAAAAACCACATGAAATTTCATTAAACAAATGGGGAGTGAGAAGGCTGAAAAAAATCCTGAACTTAAAACCATAGCAAAGCACAGAATGAAAGAATTTCAAATGGTAAAGGGAGAGGTTATATATAAATCATGTATTTGGTCTACCTAAACCCTATTAACTGTTTTTACTCTCCATTCACTGTTAAGTCCTATTCACTGTTTTCACTGTCCATTACATTGGTTTTGGACTAGAACCTGTATTGTTCTGGTCCATACAGGGCCCCAAATACAGAGTTCTCATCTGCACCAGTTTTCAGGCAGGGAAAAAATAAGCAAACACAAATTAATATAAACTAATGACGGAGAACTAACACCTGAAGAACAGTCAATGCACTGCACTCATTCTCAAGCACCTTGAGATGATAAAGCTTCAATAAAATATGAGGAGTCCACTGAGATGTACAAAAAGAGACACACAGAGTAGAAGCCAGAAGAGCAAGATCCAGTCCAATCTTTGAAACCAAACTGTCTTTGCTGACAATGAGGGTATATACACTCCTTGGAAGGTGTGAGTTTTGAGAAGAGATTTGTAATACTTCTGCTATGTAGGAATATGATCACCATCTGCTCAAGTCTGTTGAAATTTGCCTCTAAGATTTCTTTACAGATCTAAGATGGAGTTCTTTGGCCAGCAAATTCTGGGACTGCACATCCTACCTTCACCTGTGGTATCTCAAATATATGGAAAATGAGTCCACAAATTTGCATTGCTCCCTCTCCTACTAAATGCTTTAAGCTCTCAAGCGTAACAGGACTTCAAAGGATACTGTCATTACTATCAAGTATCAAAATCAGAAGGAAAATGCAGGGTAAAACGCCATCCTTGAGGTAATCCCTAATCTCCTAAAAAATCTCAGCAAGCTTTGCTTTTACTTTCAGTGCAAGCAGATCAAGACCCTCTGGTAAACCATGTGTTTTGTGGATTAAATGTTCACATTTCCAAGGTCGCACAGCAAAAGGGAATGATAGTTTTCCTGTACAAATTTCAGATTTACCATTTAATTAATTGACTTTGGCAGTTGGCACACAACCTTTTTAAAAAAAATTCTGAAATGTCAGCCTTGAACAGGGAAAAAAATAATTTGATGAATTTAATCGAAGTGCCAACCAAAGCACAAATGTTCCCTGTGGACCCGTTACAACACTGGAGTTCACAACTGATTGCTTGGGAATGAGCAAACTAATGCTGCAAAATATTTACTAGCTAAGTAGATGTAGTTTAATATATACACACTACTTGCCAGATATTTATACCTGTACCCAGTAAACTGCTGAAATTTTCAGACTTGTTAAATTAATTAATTTGATTAAGGTAAATAAATAGAAATACAGGTTGCTCTTTTCCCAAACAAGAAGTTTCACTGACTGAGGGTATTCATTTATTACCTCTTTTTTTGCTGTTTTGTTATTTTACAAATGTAAGAAATCACAAAAAATTGTTCTCTGTCTTACTCTACATACATTTCATGTAAATTATATATCGTTTACTGAATAGTCTTCAGAAATGAACTTCAGGTACCATCTGTATATTTTTCTGGCACTATTTATTTGCAATTAACCACGGCCTTATGTTTTATCCTCTGCAACTTAGAGTCTTAAATCCTGGAGGAGGTAAGTTTAGCAGAAGGGAATATTGAATTCAGCATCAGGCTTTCTAATGAGCAAAATCTATTCCACTATTCCATATTTAAACCATTGTGACTGAGAAAGACTTCTTCCTAGGTAAAAAAATTCTCTTGGAAAAAAAAATAAAACAGCAAAAACAAACAAAAAACCTACCCTAGTTTTAATAGCACCTGCAAGTGCAGTTTAAACTATTTGTAACGATTCATTAAACTTGATGGCTCAGATACTACACCAGTGAGAACAAGCTCCACTGATTTCACCAGAACACAAGGACTTAACTGATAACTGAGACACTGCAGCAATTTATCCCAAGTGACTCAAGGTGTCCAGTCACATAATAACCTTCTCATCCTGCAGATCTTCTCCTGAGGTCAGTGTTTAAAAAACAGAACCTCCGAGAGCAAATATTCATGAGGCACCAGAAACTTTATTGATGCTGGAGACCGTTTCTTCTTCTCTTCTTTCAACCCACCACACTCATCCCACTCCACCCACAGGAACCACACATCTTGAAACTTGCAGATGCACTCATCTATCAGCAGAGACACACAGCTTTGGGAGAACACTTGAGCAAAATGCAGCAGGCTCAGAAAAATCCCTTTATTCATAAAATCACCCAAATTATCTGTGTGCAGCTTCCCATATGAGAAGTACTAGTAAAAGATACAGCAATGAGGCAGAGCTGTGAGCCATACCAACATTTTCCAGAAAGAAATAGGCAGGAAAACACAGACAACTGCATCACTTATTAGCTAAATCACTTCTCCACTTCTGAATATGGAGCTAAACCGAGCAGGCAGCAAATAGTTTGTCTCAACATGGTACACCCCAGCTCTTCATAGCACTGCTTTCACTAATGGTATTTCAGTGTCCTGAATGCTCAGTGTTAGGTGGTTTAGCACTCTTCCCAGAAACACCCACCTGTGATTGTAAGATTGGTGGAAATGACTTGTGAGGCTGAAAATATAAACTTTTCATCCCAGCCATTGGTCACATTCTCCTAAACTGAGAGAAATTCTCTGAAACCTTATAGTATGCAAGTACATCTGTGTGAGCATGTATAAAAGCAAGTAAGGGAGTGGGTGGGGAAAATATGTGTGGTACAGAACAAATAAAGCAGAAAACCCCAACCTTATCTCTAGCCATGCACAAGGAAAGTCTATTTGTGTCAGTGCAAGTAATTCTGAAGCAAACAAACAAGACAAGAAGGAGTAAATGACCGTGTTTCCCTCCAGGTTTTTTTTTATATCATCCCTGAACATTGGTATCAACACATTAAGGACAGGGAACTGGTGAATTTTACAAGCAGGAGAACATGAATAAACATCAACATAAAACAAGGAGCTAAGAAGTGACGACGGTTACTGAAATTGGGCTGCCTGGTTAAATTAAATCAGGACAGGGGAAAAAAAATGTAGCCAAACCACAAAATACTGGCCTCCCCGTTTCATAAAAATAATGTTACCATTTCTTTTACAAATTTACTGGAATCAAGTAAGAAACACAGTCTGAATTCCCCTCTCTCTTCTCAGGTTCATTAGCACCAAAGGGCACAATGAGGAAGCTGTTACTGGGAAGAAGTGGCCCTGCTCTGAGCATCTCCCCACTGTGGTCACAGCAACTGTCATCAGCTACCCCACACATTCACATGTGGGCTTTGCACATCATACAGATTACAAAACAGAACAACAGAAAGTACCCTTCAACATGAGAACAGTTTTGCTGCATGAGACCAAGAGTACTTCCAGCCTTTTATCTCATTTCCAGCAATGGAGCTAAGGAAGGGCAAAAGAACAGGGCAAATATATACTCATGGTTTCTTGGCTGACTCATGCCTTTATGACATGTTGACAGGGACTCTCTGATAAGAAGATATTTTAATGGTTCTCTGTGGATTTTTATTCTACAAACACATTTAACAGCTTTCTATGCATGTCTAAACTCCTTTTGCATTCATGAAATAATGAGTTCCACAGCTCAACTATGCACCTGGTATTTGTTTCAAACCTGCTGTCCAGTGGTTTACACATGGTGCTTTCTAGGTCCAGTGTTACCAGAAGGGTTAAATGATAATTCTGTATTCACCTCCTTCCTCCAGGATCTCAGGCATTCCCTTCACTTGTTCCTTTCATACCAGAGACCCACAGCCTATTTTATCTTCATCTGAAGAAGCTGTTCCACATGCTTGACTACGTCTCTTGCCTTCATCACTGTTGAGTTCTGGGCTGATGGTTTCGGAGAATTCAGATATTCCTTCTGAGTGATAAGAGCCAGTTCAAAAGCCACTACTGTGGATATAACGTTAACACCTCTTTACGCTTTTAATTACTGAATTGTACCTGACATTTTGCCAGACAGCCAGTCAGTATCATCATACTCCTCTGCAATTCTTTCCAGCATATATTTTTTCTGATAGCTTTATATTATTTGAACGCTATGTTATTTCAATATTTTTTTTTGGCTAGATCTTCTACTGACTGTCTCTTGCTTGTATCTTTGAGGGACTTCACTGATGATTTTCTGTTGGAAAAGCTGACGGTTTATTCTTACAGTTTTAACTAGTCTTTATGGAGAAGCAGAAATGCAGGAGAATGGGATGAAATAAATATTAAAAATCAGTCTGTTACAACAAAGTGGTGCAAGTTTCATTATTGCTGCTTGTTGTGGTACCTGTGTTATAAGGTTTACAAAATAAAAGCTCTTCCTAAAACACTCCACACTACAGAACTAAGGATCTTTGATCAAACAGCTATGTCATAAAGTTAAAAATAATATCTTTTAGCTGAGAACTCTTCATTAAACTTCTCACTAATAGCTCTGGAAAGGTTTTTGTATTGGGATACTGTCAGTTTTCCAAAACAAAAACTACTTCTTCTACTTCTGGAAATACGATATTCTGAAAAAAAATCCCCCAAACCCAAAGTTCTTAAACTTGTAAATGGTGCCACAGTGATGACTAATAGCAGTTGTATATGGTTTGCTGTATTCTCTTCTCTCTGAGCAGGGCACTCTGGCTAGGTACTAAGATATTATTTCTCAGTGTGCACTATGGCCACAAAGTTCAATGAGGGAGCTTCAATATTCAGACCCTAACTTGCCCTTCAAAAATAGCTGCAAGATACATGTAGAAAACTCAATCACCTCCCACTATTTTCAATTCTTGTGCTTTTTAATTTTTATTATTATTATTATTAATTTTTCTTGAGCTGAGTCATTTTGGAATTCAGAAGAAATCCAATATGGAGGCTTCAGATGCTACTAAGCAGTTTAACAAATAATATAGGTGTCCATTTTTAGAAATTCTAAATGTCCTATTTCCCTTCTACAGGAAGGCTATGGTTATTATCCAGCCCTTTCCAATAGCAGAATATTGGTAATTATTGATTTTTGCAAATAATCAGATTCCTTTGGAGGTATATGATCAGTAAGCTGCATTGGCAAGCCATAAAATGATACCATAACATAGACTGCATTTCAATAAACATTTGTAAAGGCAGAGGATGTGTGCATCTTACCAGGTTGTTTTGTATTTTACAATGTCATTATGCTGTTTTTCTTTTCATTTGCAAGGCTAATGATCTGCTTTTGCTTTATATATCATTGTCTGCAAAGGTCCTTGACCCCTCCACATGCAAGGATCATACTCTGCCAAAATCATGATTCTTCTTCTCTTCATGTCTAAGTCTTTGAGATGAGTCTAGGTGGCAGGTAGCTGACCAGAAGTTATCTGGAATTAGGCAAGATAAAAATGTGAAAGAAACAGATCTGTGATTTCTGCCTTCTCTGTACCTTGCTTTTAATTTTATAGTGAAACACTGAATTTGTGTTCGTGGGTTGTTTGACTTTTTCAAGAAAGTTTGTTTTTTTTTATATTGCTGACTTCACAATATTCTCTTTTGAGTGGGATGTTTCGTCCCTCTGACATTTGCATGTCTTTTGCCAGAAACAAAAAAAGAGGAAAGGAAACTTGGTCTTTTTGGAGGTAAGGCTTTTCCTTTTGTAATTCAAAACACACATATTAACAGCTTGGTATAATGCATATTCTCCTAGGTTTTTTGGATTAGTCTCAATCAGAAGTGATCAAAATGAAAAGGCCTGGTATGAGATTATTCATCTGGTCATCCATCTCTGAAATATAGCAATATATATTTGTGATAGGTTATGAGGTGACAGTATGGCAATCCTTCCATTTTCCCCTTTGCCCTTTACTCAGAAGTTTTTTGAGTAATCATCAAGGTACAGTGACAATCCCTAGGAGCAAGGAAGTCCAGGAGCCATGCCTGATGGTGCCCAAAATTCAGGTCAAAATGAATCTAGACAAGAGGTCAGGTTTTGAACATATGGTTTCCTTTCACATATTTCTATGTTAACCGTGTCTTTTACATTTGCCTTGCCAATCACTTTCCCAAATTCATGGAAAACATAATAAGAACACTTAACATGTCACTGGAAAGCTTCTGGATGAGATTGGTAACTATCAGTTCCTCCTCCAAGTCTGTCATGCCTGAGATTTATTTGTGAATAAGACTTAACTGGTTAGAGTCTGCATTGCTATCACAGCAGCTACATGTGCTTCCAAGATGCTTTTGCCAGACGTGCAAGGTGAAGGAGAGAAAAACTATGGGTAGGTATTGGGCCCAAGAAATCCCTTGTGAAAGGCTACTCATCTATTGCAGACAGATATTCTTTCCTTCTGCACATAAAAATGGGCAGAATGGACTCTAAATAGTCTGGAGGTTCTTTCATAAATTTTATTTATGTTGTCCTGTTATTGGTTTCTTAAGTGGTCCCTTTCATAAAGCATTCTTTGAACAGCAAGGACTGGACTTGGCAGAGCAAGCACTTATAGTCCCTGCTGCTCTATGGACTTTACTGCCAAACCATAATGCCATTGATCTGTTAAATAAAGGCAAACTTCGAAAAGTAGTACCACTTCCTCTTCACAGTAATTTTTAATGAAATGTACTTTTCATGCAGTGATTTAATTTCAGTAGGACTAGCTCAGTAAGTAAGGTCAAGACCTTGTAAGAACTATAGAGGCTAATGTTGCTGATCTTGACAAATTAGGTAGAGTGTCATAGCATTACTCCATGTATTAGTTTAAGAGGCCAATAAAATCAGTGCCAGAGACGGAGGGATAGGACATAGTATTAAAAGCAGTGTTCCTGTAGTTATATATCTAATACAATGTTTGGAGACTTGAACATGCAATTTGGGAATGGGAGGGTACCAACCTCTATATCTTTCTCAGACTGCAGTGTTTTATGTGGTTTTGAGGACCATCTGCCCTTACAATAGTCTTACCTATTCCAGAGAGGTGCTGTGAGCATTAGCTAATAACTCCTAAGCACTTTGAAGGCATAAAGCTCCATGTCTTACAAATATATATATATAATGAAATATAATTACATAGTTATTGGAAAAGTCCCTGATTGTCTCTTAGAAACAACTGTCATGCAGCACTTACTATACATAGGGAGTGACACATAATGATGAAGTAGTTAAAATGATACTCTTGCTTCTAGACAGAGCATTTGCATTTTTGGAGAAATTTCTTGTTTCTTTTCAAGGATTGGCATAAGAAGCTTTCAGAAATGCTAAAAATATCTTTTTATATTAACTAGCTTTCCTTTTCTTTGGCTAAGCACATAGAGGTACAAAAACAGCTTTGATAGCTTCTGAATAATGACACTAAGGTTAGAAAACTGAAAATGAGAGTATGTTATATGAGCCTATTTTATATAGTAGTAGGGAATGTTCATTACCAAAGAATTAATAAACTCTGAAATTATGATTATGTAAGTTGCCCTTGGGCACAACATATACCCATAGTATTTCACCCAATGACTTCTGCATAGACCCTACAATTACTGGTCAAAGCAGGACAGATTTTAGAAAAGATATGTTTTGAAATCTTAAAATTACTAAGAATCCAACAATACCTTAAAAAAAAAGGAAAGGGAAAAAAAATAGCTGCTGCAATCTCAAAAGTGCTACATCTTGTGTGAACTTGTCCAGATTAAGCATTCGATCACAGGACCTTGCTATGGGTTTTGTCTGCTAAATTAGAGATTCCCCATGTATTGGAAAACTGTTCCTCTGCTTGGGACTTTGAGACCATGATCAAATCACCTCTTAACCTTCTCTCAGATAACCTAAGTACACTGATCTTCTTAATCTCTCAATGTCAGGCAGGATTTTCAGACTTTCAATTGTTCTTGCTCTTCTTTTCTGCAACCTTTTGAGTTTGTCTTATTCCTTCAGAAGTAAGGATATTCAGGAAAAGGATTACAGGATTCTGGGATAGAAACCCATGGGAAACAACCACAGCTCTGGAGCACCAGTGATAGGATAGTATTAAAATCAGTGGCCATCAGTTTTTTGCATGACCCCAGATAAGTCAGGCTGGGAGGCTGCTCTTACGGTGGAAATTGAAGAATTCTCTTGACCCAGTGACTGGAAGTGAGAAAAGGAAAAAACTTTCAGAGCCAAAGCTACCAGAACTTAGTCTTCAGCAGGAGAATTTATATGTATAGGATTTTTCCAGTCTGAATTAGAACCAAACATTTTTTTTTAAGCTCAGAAATGTTTAGGAAATTGATTCAGTTTTCCTTACACAATTTTATCAAAGATACTAGTTTTTTTTCCATTCTTTATTGACTGGATCACATGACAGCATTTACAAGATTTGTGACTGGCAAAATATCTCTTTAAACTTTACAGATTGTTTTGCTAAACCAAGTAGATTTCTATTACAGTCAAGTATTAGCAGACCAGACTCCAATGACAGGGCAATTAATGGCTGAGAATGTCTGTATATATTAATATTCATACAACGTGGTTATGAAGCATTCTGAGTATTTGAAATTCACCAGTTAACCCAAAACCACCTTGGTGATTTAGACAATAGAACACTATCACACCTAATTTATAGATGTGTGGCTTAGCCAAAACTGTACTGTTGCACCAAATGGAAATTAGTGCTATGAACATAGAAAAAGAAAACAGAAACAACTTTTGTTGGGAGAGATCTGTGTACAGGTGATCAAGTGTCCCCTTTCTGGTAGTTCTGACTTCCTGATAAATAAAATAAAAAGCCATTAATAGGTTAAAAATAGAATGAATAACTGAAATGATTAACACTGTCATTATCCTTATTCTCTCCTGTGTAATCTGTAAACTGTTGTCTAGGCTAATTCATCATTGCCCTAATGCTTGTTTACTTGTTCCTGGAATGTGCATATAAATTGCTCCTAAAAGAGAATAATGCATTGGTATAAATCAGGTCACATGATGCTCAACAACAATGAATGGGGGTTTGGGTTTCTATTCTTTCTCTCTTCTTCCTACTCCCCTTGTCAGAACCCACCTGTGCATGCTCAATCACCCCCAAAGGAATTCGGCAGTAACTTGTCTAATGCTAGTGCCATGCCCTCCACTGAGTGAAGAGTCAGGTGAGATGCTGAAAAAACCCATTAGGTATCAGTCTTTCTGCTGACATCTTCCTCTACTTAACCATCTATCCTACTCCATCCCTGAGAACCAATGCAGAAAACCCAACCCTCCAGCCCAAAACCCACACAGCAGTATGTGTCCTGCCAGTTTAAATTAGTTCTCTGTAAGTCCAGACAGTTCTGTAAGCAATAGAGCAATCAGCCAGCACTTGCAGCCATTTATCTAAGGGAAGAAATGTAAACAACAATAAAAACAATGCAGGTGTATAGGTCTTCCACAAAAAAAGTAGCAAGTCTTGTTATGTCCCTTGCTCTGGTGGGCATCCTAGGCAGTGTGGAATGTCTGGGGCAACAAATGCTGGCTTCAAAATACAGTGGTGCATTGTGTGCCTGAAATACTCATTATTATTAGCGTCCACTCAAACACAGCTTTAGGAGAGCTCAAGGTCCCACCTGAGGAAAAGCTGGCTTAGGGTCTTGGCCAAGGTCAGCCTGCAGTCAGAGGAAAGCCTAAGAGGCTCCTTCACCCGGTGGGAGCATAACCCAACTTTAATAAGTAACTCTTAATTCAGACAGAAGCTCTAACACCCATTCTGCTTGTTATATGTCAGAGGCCAGGATAACGGACAGGAAAAGAAAATTTCTCTTCCCTTTGTTTTTAATGCATTTCTGTTTATCTCATTGTTGTATCGTTTTGTGAGGCAGTTTCAGAGCTTTGAAGGCAGGCTGAATATTAACCATCCACCGCGATCCTCTCCGTCAGTCCTGGCACAGGTTAATCCCTGTATCATAGGCTGCCACCAGTTTGCTAAGCAGCTTAAAAGGACATGTTATAACTTTGACAATGACCTGCTAATGGTTTTACATTTCTCAGAAGTATTATGAGCTATCTTTGTCATTTTTATCTTCTAATGAGATCAATAAATTTAGGAAGCAGACATAGATGGTGCAAACTGCAATGGCACAGCCAAGGACGTGGCATGTATAACTGTTAAACTATAAATAATAATGCAGGAACTATAATCAAACCTTGACTTTTACAGAACAAAATCAAGTTGCAAGTGCCACAGCATTAAAAAAATCTCCACATTTCTTAGGAAAAGTGTAACCCTTTATTTCTTCTTTCATATCACACTAAATCAATTCTTTAATGAAAAGCTTCACACTGAGAAGTGTGTTTCACTTACTGATTTTTTTTCCCAGTGGTAAATAGCAGTTCTTGACGTTTGAACCCTCTGTCTCTGTCTTTGGTGACTCTCCATGAAATAAGCATATCAGGTTAAATTTTTTGCACAGCTGCATGGTAGATCTTACTGTTTCTTACACATGTATCATTATCTCTCCTTCCTCCTTCCAAACAACTATGAAAAGTTCTAGGCTTTAAAATGGCAAAGATTGCAGGTTGCTTTCAGTGCACAGGGCCACCATTTTGGGTGATATGAGTTCACATGTCCCACGTGTACCTGTTTACACCACACCTCGGGGCTGGGATCCTGGGCCATCTCTCAGCAGCATGAATGCCAGAGAGGCTCCTTTGCAGAGTCCAAATGGTCCCCAGAGATAAACCATTCTCACTATGTTTGTAAAAGGGGTAGTTGCACACAAGATCTGAATGGCCTGGGAGCAAGGTATCTTTACCTTCTCTGAGCTTTAGACCTGTGGGTATCCCTCTCCAGTGCATACTGGCCCAAACAAACATGAAAATAAACTAACATTCAGTGACCCAAAGACTCACATTTGATTTCACTGTGTCTGCAGTTTCTACAGTTGAATGAATCAGAAGTTTCAAGTCAAGCAGCTAGTATCACTAGATGTTTCTCCAGTCAGCAACTATGTGCACAGGAAGGTACAAACCGCATGGCAAAAACTCTGGGAACACATGCCTTGGGGTATAAGAGTCCCAGGAAGAGAAACACCAAAGCATAAGATAGCTAAATATTCAACTGGTCCTCATTTCTGCAGCATGCAAGCACTTGTCACACAGTGGTTGTATTAAAGACAGAAAAAGAAAGGAAAGTATGATTTTACAATACATCAGCTGGCTACAGCTTCACGTATGAATAAAAGAGAGTTTGCATTTCTCAGAGCAGCAGTCTGCTCAGCCTACTACAGTTTTTAATTTTACCAAACTCAATGTGAAAAATATATTTTGGCAAACCATTACACATACTACCTGTCTATTGTGTACAGAAGATTCATTCTATTTAATAGGGTTTGGATGTGCGTGCTAGTCAGCTATAAAAATTCATTGACAATTAAATTTGATGATTAATTTTTGCCTTGTACAGTAACAATATCTTTATAGAGATTACCCTTGACAATATTTAGGAGATATTCCAACAGAGCAATAGGTACTCTTCCCCATTTTTAAGCACAAAGTAAACTGTGCTGCCTGACTACAGAGCCTTACTCTGGAATACTACTCAAGCTGCAATAGTGTTAAATGTGGAATGAGATCCATACCGGCTGAATACCTGTATGTAAAGAAAGAGAGGGCTAGCTACTAATCCAAGTACCCCAGGAATGCATGGTTTGACTTGAAAAAGGTTTTCCTGTTGCAAAATAGAATGGTTTGGATTTTCTTTTTTAGCAAATGATCACAGGCAATGAAAATTAAAGCACGGAGCACCTTTGAAACAGCAGCAGTTCTTGACTCAATGCATTGCATTGTTGTGATGTCAGGAATGAGCCCCAGGAAGGCTTTCAGTGGCTCTGCAGCCGTGCTGCTCTAAGTGCTTACTGCTGACACTGGCTCAGATGAGCCCAAGATACATGTGAGCAGAAAATCCATTACAGAAACTAGAGACTGGGGAAGGGAGAAAAACAAGTCTGCAGTTAGCAAATACCTTTCAAACAACTGTACATTCACAAACCAAGAACATATTTTTTCTGCCAACTTTAAAAAATATTCCTTCTGATTTGGATGGCAAAACTGGATTATGTTCTCTATTAGGTGTTCATGGTGCTAAAGGTGGACATGAGTGCCCAAATTACTGGTTTGTGCCTAAGAAAAAGCACAGATTTCAACACACACATTGTCCCTCAAGCATATGTGAGCAGGACTAATGCAAAGATACATGTGCAAAATTTAATACTGTCAGTAGGATTTATTTCTCCAGCAACACCTGCATTCTGCTCTTCATCTGTTCCAAAATGAGGTTAATAAGGGCTCCAAAATGGAAATTCTGGTCCCAGCTCTGTACCCTCCCTCACCAGATGCAGCAGCAAAATCTCTTTGATATCAACAGAAAGAAAATAAACTGCACTCTTTGTTGGGAAGTTCATGTTGCTGTATTCCAGGTACTGTGAAAACCCACCTGGTCTTTTGTGGAGGGTTTCTCTCCTTTTTTATTTACCAGAACAAAACAGCTCTTTCAGGCCCTCCCTTTTCAGTGGAATGGGTGAAAACCACGTGATGTGTCTCCAGCATGAACAGAGCACAAATCACCTCACCTGTTTCCGATTGTTTATAAAGTAGGTGTCTGTGCCTGATGCAGCAGGCTAGACTCCAGTCATTAGAGAGGAACAGAGGCTTCACTAATCTGAAATCAGATGTCAGCCTCAGGGTGACACCAATCATGTCCCAGCAGTGCTTATGTCTCTCTGAGGACTGCTAAGTATGTTTAGAAAATGAGCTTAGACTTTGAGCAGTCACAGTGCACTCATCTATGGTCTACCATGTTCGCCACCAATTCATGTTCCATTCTCATGGACATTGTTGCTGACAGCCCTGGTTTTCTTGCATCCTTACTATTTCTAGCCACAGTTTTAATCATTATCTATATCCAGGTTCCATTATACATCCAGCTTCCATTTTGCCTAGAACCACCCACTTTCTGAGACATCCCTCTACAAAGATAGTTGGTAGTGGTTAATCTCACATCGGCTTGGAACCTAATATAATTTGGTAAGTGCACCATGTCTCAAAATCCTGAAAAGCCAATGACAATCAGTTACTTTCTGCATGAACATGAGTAGGCCAGTGGAAGAAAAACACTACAACTTGTCTCCATATCACATCCAGCTGGGCTCTAGCATTTGCAGAGGATTTTAAATCCTAAGGTAAAAATCACCAAGCTGATACTATGGGACATCCCAAGAGCTGAGCGAAACAGCACCTACTATACTAACTTATAACAAAACCTTTTCTAAAACATGGAAATCTTGCAAACCCACAGCCTACTTTTGATGTAATAGTCTGCAGGAGTAGAAGAGCTGTGAGAGACAGAGCCTCTGGATATTTCCATACCAAAACAGATCCAGGAAACTGATAGCAAGGAGACAGAAAGGATCAAAAGATTTTACAGCTATTACTTTCTGCTGCTTTTCAACTTGTTTCCAATATTTTATCTCAAAATATTAATCTCATTTCTAGTAAGAGTGCTGTCCTTGTTAAATACATGTATCTTAATCAATTATTTGCTGAAAAGGCTATGGGATGATGTAAACTAGAAAGCAGAGTAGAAAAGCAGTTAATTCATACTGTTGGAGCATCCTTGGTACATGGAGCTTTATGACATGTGAACATTTAACATTTCAACACAAAGATAAGAATTTATGTTTTATTTATGTTTTATAATTGCCTAGAGCGTTACATATGCACTTTCCAGCTTCACTAAAGACAAGCTAAATACAGAGGCCTAATATTATTACAATGGATGGAAACTTAATGTCCACTGAAGCCGTTGACCTAATTAAATATATAGAGCCACCTAAATGTATTAACAAAGGTCTACCTTTGAAAATGATATTGCAATGCCTATTTGAGAATATAACACATGCTCCCACACATACATGGAGTATCAGTGACACTGATGAATGAGTATTAGCATTTCAATGATGAAATGAGGAGACAGGAGCGAACACCACCTGATACTGTAAATAAGCGTGATTCAGAGAGAGGAGGAATAATTTTCTATCTACAGTCTAATCATGACCTCAGTCCTGACCTGAAAAGACCACTTTCCTTAGTGATTAGATCAGAGTTAATCCCATTGTGGCATGCACCCAGGTGTGTTGAACTGAGCTGAAGTGGTTATGTGACAAATGCTGAATTTTTAATATTCAAAAGCAGGACCAGGCATATCTTGCAAACTAAACTCAATTTGGGCACCGCAAGAATCCATTATTTTTAACTCTTTTAACCAACCACACCTGAATTTCATGCAACATATTTTAATACCTTATCAAGTGTTCCAATTCACTGGGTTTCCTATAAATATTATTCATTACTAGAACTGCTTTGTCAACTTTAAAACTCTGGTTTTTCAAGAAGATATACATGGTGCTTTACGTGTCCAGACAATCAGAATACTATTGGGTTGGCAATAATTCTAGCATACACTCAAACTACTACACTAATTTTGAAAACAGAAATTGGCTAACATGAAACCATTACACAACTATACAGCATTTTGCTGATAAAGGCACTGCAATGGTAATTCATAGTCTCAAGCTGAGCCCTCCAAAGACCAAATATCATGGTCACAATGCAACTATGGCTATTGCCTAAACTTGCTCCATATAAACATACATTTCATCTCTTGATGCAGTTACCCATCCCCACTAACTCAGCTACACAATTTTCAATTGCCTGACATGAGACTTCTTTTTAAATTCACACACAACAATAATCTCTGATCCCCAGCAGTAATGCACATCAGCACCTGAAATGTTTATCCTTAAAGCATAAAGTAGAAGAGAACTAACCACGTACTGCAACAGAGTGAACCTCCTACAGTCATTCAGGAGGACTGTGTTCTCAAACAAACAAAAAAAGCCGTCTTTTAAGTCTCAGATCTCAGCCAGACAAAATATCAACACAAGTTTGTGGTAATACGTACAAGGTCTAAGGTTCAGCAGACAGAGTACCCAGGCTCTAAGGATAAGCACAACGACAGAAAATTGTTGCAATATCTTGATCCTACAGCTGACTGATCTCACAGACTTGTGAGTGGACTGTAGATCCTGAATAGACCCTTTTCTGCACTGACCCACAGGGCCACGGACCTGCCTTCCGCCACATGCAGAATCTGTAAGCCTGATGCTGGCTGCAGGCCTGACATTCATATCTCCATACAGAATCATGGAATTATTACGGTTGGAAAAGGCCTCCACGACCATCAAGCCAACTAAACCACAGTACTAAGTCCCATCAATTCTTTATCACTTCTGGGGATGGTGACTCCACCACCTCCCTGGGCAGCCTTCAATGTTAGACCACCCTTTCAGAAAAAAAATTCCTCTTGATGTCCAACCTGAATATCTGCTGGCACACCTTGAGGCTATCTTTGGTATTTATTAGCATTTCTTCATTGAGATGCTTCCAGATGTAAATACCTGGCTATTGCAAAGGGATTTTGCACACCCCTATTCTACCAAAACATTTAAAAGCAGTAAGTGTTCTTTGAAGAGTCTCACTCGTGCAGCAGCATTCAGGTCTGATGAGAACAGTTTCCAATAAGTGGTCACAAAATGGTTTTATTTTAAATGTCACTGTCACAGTGACACAGGACAAATCAATTGTGATGAAGCATCTGCAATATATCTGTTCTTAGGGTCAGATTTAAGAGATACAACCTCATCTGAGATGAATTAATGCATACCTTTTCCAAGTACAGAAATTTCCCCCCAATTTTGCACCAGCCATCAAATTGGTTTCAAAACTACACTTTGTAGCTGGATGGGTCCAGTGATGGGTCCACTCTCAGGAAAGAATTGAAGCAAGTGCACTGACTTGTGGTACACTTCTGCATACCAATAAAAACACTGAGCGATGGCAAGCTGAAATTTTAGGTACCTAAGAAGTATACTAAAGTACCATTCTTGTCACTGCAGTTCAGGCTTGCCAGGCACAGTATTTAGTACTATAAATATTGTCTCTCTCATATCAATGTGAAAAGAAAGCTAAGTCCAGAAATATTGATGACATCTGGGGAGGAAGCACTTCTCACTCCATACCTGAACACTGCTACTGACTTTCCCTCTGGCTCTGCATCCTTTGAACTACTCTGAATTGTTTATCAAAATCACAAACAAGAAACAAGTCATTTACACTCTTAGAGCATAAAGCTCCGAGCCTTGATTACATGTGCAGGAGGAATATTTACTTTTTAATCAGGGTTGACTGTGGGGTGTGGAGGTAAGGCTATTTTGAAGATTAATTAGTTAATATTTGTGCATTGCTTTGAAGATGCAAGATAATAAGTATTTTTATGGCACCCAGCTAATGGCCTTAACTCTTTCAGCAATGCTGATGTCAAGGCCTTGAAAAGTGGCCCATCTGAGTTGTTTTGATATAAACCTTTGGAGGCTGTATAGATAAAATGCAAAGACAGACTTTTCAGGTTTGGTCCCAAATCCTTTTCCACTTCTGCCAAATCCTGCCAGCAAATGATAAATTTTGAAAACATCAGTAGAAAAGGCAGGTAGTGGGATAACATACACTTTTACGTCCTTCTGATTCAGCATTTGGGCTTAACAAACATGAGTGGCTTACATGTTACAAACATGGTACATCTGTTCTCATGACAGCCCACTGAAGAAAACTATGAGCTTCCATGTTTGTTTTGCAGATGAGGTGCTCTAAAAACCTTAGGGTTTTGAAAATTTGGACCTTTTTCCTATCCAGGTGGCTAAATCCCACAGTGGGATTTAGGTGCATAAGTATTTTCTGGATCTCAGCTTGTGTGACTTGCACAAGGTCAAGCACAGATCATACCTATACTGTAAAGAGAGAAAAGTGTTCCAGGGTGCTCTAACCACTGCTTCATTCCTCTTTCCCTATAACAGACAGATGAGCTCCCACGTTTTGCATTAAGACAGTCATTTTAAAATAAGAGTTAAGGAGTTTAGCTTTATTTAGTCTCATCAAAAGTCAAACCCATGCAGAGGATCTGAGGTCACTAGAAGACATAAACACAATCTCTTTCTCAGGCAAGCACAGAATGTAAAATCACAGGGGATATTCAAACCTTGGGATGTACCAACTGCATCCCTTTTGTATACCCCACAGCAGCTGGCCAGAGCACAGCATCAAGCCCCAGGAGGAAAATGGCTATTCTGACAGCCACAATACTGGTGTGCATCTGCCACTGTGAGAAGGGGAGATTATGAAAGCAGGAAAAACAATAAAGGTGGCACACTGGTGCCAGTCTGATATTCCAAGATCCATCCTCACGAAAGTTAAGAGGCCTCTTGGCATATGGCTTCAGTTGAGACCCTGGGTAAAATAAAACCCCAAGGTCTCCAGCTGAAAATACAAATGACAAATAAAGAGAAAATTCTGGAGGAGAGCGAATGGAGTGAGCCACCATGCATATAACCGGCATTTAAATTCAAAAAACAAATGGGAATCTTGTTATCATCAATTATGACAAAACATAATGTCACATAAAAGCTCAAAAATGTAAGAGACAAGGTCCTTTGACTAAATATGCTCTAGCTGCATCCAGCACAAATTACACAGGCTGGAAAACTAAGCAGATTCTTACAGGATCAGGTATTATGTGAAGTGTTCAGGATTTGGGTTAATGAATACAGCGTTCTCCAGATGTTCCGTCATTGTTCCAGAGTGAGAGGAAAACTGGCTGCAGACCAAATCAAATTTTTATACTCCTCTTAGATAGTGCCAGACACTAAGATTTCACCAATATAACATCTGAGGCACAGAGACAACGCATCATGGTTGGATAACGCTATATTCAATCCATTTTGCTGAAGACAGGACAAATAAACTAAGAATCAGAGCATTCAATGAGTCATATCAAAGGTATAAATTGAAAGTCAACACTTGTACTGCATATAATCTAGCTGAAAAAGAATTTATAGTCTGGAATTTCCCATTTAAACATTGCTGCTGCTTCTTGTAGATATACTCCAAATGCTAACTTTAAACACTGCCAGTCCTTTCGAGATGGGTTTTCTGCTTACTTTATAATATCTTTAGGATGCACATCCTTCTCCAGAGTAAAGGAGAGCTTGAGAAAAGAAATTAATTGCTAAAAATGGCTAGTTTGCTTAGAAAAAGTGCATCATTTAGTGTTTACTAAGGAGCTAAAAATCATCTTAATTCTTTTAAACATTTCACTCTTTTTTGTTAACAAAGTTAAACAAGAAAGTTTCCGGGATATGCAGAAACAGAGATCACTAGAGACAAAAAAAGGCAGTCGGCATAACACTCTAAAAACGCCTAAGAGGTGATGACAGGAATAGAGTCAACATCTACACTGGCCAACAGAAACCCACCACAAGAAATAAACCAAGTTTTTTAAAAAATACACAGAAATTAATAATCATTTGCAAGTGCATTTTGAGCACATAGTTGATCCACAGGCTGAGCAATAGGAAAACTGCTGTCAGGGTGTACTTGGGCAACGAGTTTCAGTTTTGAGGCTTAAAAGCAGACTGGATGAAGTCTGTGACTGCAAAGCTAAGATCCAGTTCAGTTACACTAATCTGATTTGGTCCACACTTGTGCTTAAATTGATCACTTAGCCTAAAGGACTGAAGGTAGGTGGGGGGGGGGGGAGGGGGGGGTGTGGGTTTGCGTGTACATGTGTGCTTGCTTCTGGGAACACATCCATAAGACCTAAACACCTGCACAGATGTTTTTTACACCCTCTGAAAGCAGGTCAGCAGTGAGCATTCACTGGGCATGAAACAACATTAAACTATAAAACATTCCCTGCCTGGTGCTGGTGAGGATTTCAGTTTTGTGACACAAGCAAGTCTCTGGAAGTACTGTAGATATATTCACTAGGAGTATTTAATGTGCTGCTTCATAGGTGGCCTTTCTCTACTGGCACACATCTGGGGGTCATACAACAGGAGAGCAAACAAAAAGGGAAGAAGATGCCATTGGACAGCTGCCCAAGAATAGATCCTGGCTGTGGTCCTCTTAAAGCCCAAGGGCCATACCAGGGGTGCAGTAAAAACTTCTGTGGCTTCAGGGACACAGCAGAACCTGGAAGCAGCTGCAGCATGGTGGATAGGTAGAACAGACAGGAGATGTGGGCCAGCTGACTGAACACCATGTGTGGAGCACATATCAAATTAAGCTTGTGCTAAGGTGAGGGCTGCATTTTCTCCAGATTCAGCAACAACCAGGATCAGGACAGTAAGAACTAAAATATAGTCACACCATTGAGAATTCATGGAAATGTATCTTGTTTGAGTACATCAATACTGAAATTAATCTAGAACATAGTGCTTAAATGATATTTTCTTATAAACCAAATCTAACAAAACAAAAGAAAGCAAATTTTAAAAAACCCACCCAAAATATTTAAACTTTAGGGAAACCAAGAAATTCTCACCTTCATTTATTTCACCTTTCACTTCTCCAGTTGCAGAAACATGTCATGTAAGTGAAACAGTACTGACTGTTTCTTAAAAGGAAAAATCATTTGCATAATACAAAGTAATGGTTTCATAAAGCCTATTTTTATGTGTGTAAAAATGTAGCAAGATAATAAAGAAGGTGATGTTGAATTAGAAATTCAGATTTCAGATCTTGCTGACCTGTAGGTGAAATATTTGAACTGTATATATTCACCTGGGGAATATCTTGTCTTTTAAACATAAAGTATGTTCTCTTCTGCCTGCATTTGCCTAAATAGATCTTCAATTTCCATTCAGCTCCAGCTTGTTGGTTTGTTTCTTTTTAAGTAATTATTTATCAATTAGACTTCTTGAGAGTAAACTGAGGAGTTATACTCCCCTCTCTTCAAATGTATGTGATAGATCTAATTATTTTTCTGTAAAACTACAAACAACCTTCTAAATAATGACGATCATTAGAAAACATTAGGGTCTGGCACTTGTAATCTTTGCCAACTGCTGATAACATTTTATTACTGCTTAGAAAGGTTGATTAAAGCTTGTAATAGATTTAGTGAGGGTGAAAGATTAACAAAAAGGTATTTATGATAGAGACACTAAAACATAATATGTTCTCAGTAAACACTTGAAAAAAAATCCCTGTGACATTTATAGAGGTTGCTCAAGATATAGTTTTTCATCTGCACAATGAAACCGATAACAAGTTCCTACATGTTGGGGAAAAAAAAGACAGAAAGGGAGAGAAGCACATTACCTTTGCATGTCTCATGTCAAAGCGAGTGAGAAAGTGCTCTTCAGAAATAAACCATCTGAAATCCATAAAGGAGCATCTGGGAGTGCTCTTGGACCATTTGGACAAACACCTTTGAAACTACAGCAATGAAAATTAAAAACCAGGCTGGATATGAAGGTAGAGTCTAAAGGGTGCATCTTTAAGCCTGGCCTTGGCCTCAGCCCACCCCCCCACATGCCAGCATGGGGCCACAGATGCTGGTGGGTCTGGGCACTGCAGAGCACAGCAACTGAATGCAGCCTACCTGGCACTAGGTAGTGACAGGCCAGCAAGATGGACATCCAGGTTTTCCGCCTGCTCATCATTCACTGGGAGAAAGTTCTGCCAAAAACAGCCCAGCATGTATCACTTTGGAGAGGTTACTAAGGATGGAGAAAACTGCAAGAGCATTTGGAAATAACCACATCCCTCACCAGCACTGACCTGGTGAGAGATCACATCGCCCTCTGAAGATGCCAACCTCGCAGTGCACAGCAAAGACTCTGAGTGGCTGCTGCCTCAGGTGAGAACTGCATTGCTGTGGCATGTTACAGTCTCCCTCAAACATATGGTCATTTACCCAGTCATAGGAGCTACCTGCAGGTACAGCAAGTACTTAATGGATGGCAGCAATTTAATGATTGCTCCTTACTTCAGAACAGCCTCTGCTGAGGTCAGTGTGAAGGGCCTGGTGCTGAAGAGAAGGAGGGGCCCAAACTCAGCAGTTACAAACCCAGGCCAAGGATGTGAATGCAGGTGCCATGGTAGAGAGCTTCAGCTGTCCTAGCTCAGCCCTGACCTTCAGCTGCCTTCTCTGCCTCTCTCTATGTCCCTAGCCAAGGAGATGGAGCAGGAGGGCTCATCTGGTTTCCACAAGCCTGCAGCTCTCCTTTGTGAAATAAACAGAGGTCCATTCCATTAAGATATGAGTCACAGCATGCAGAGCATCCACAGTCAGACATCAGGGAGCAGGACAAGATAACCAGGAGTGAGCTGGAGCAGACACTGGGAGAACTAACTGGTTCAGACTACCTACGTTAAGGCAAGACAGCAGGACTAGATGACCTGGCAAGGCCTTTTCTGACTTGATTCACCCTCCATAAATAATCTTCTCTGTTTTTTTGAAAACAATGGGCCAACATTTAATAGCAGTTCACAACTGACTATCTGACACCACAAAAATCATTTACCAGGAATAAATCACCAGCTAGATCACAGTCAAAACCAAACACATTTAAAAATAAAAACAACTTCTGAGCTGTGCATGCCTTGACACGTCTACAGCCAAATATACATACACAGTCTGCAAACACATTAATGTGCTGCTCATCAGAGAGGTCAAACAGTGGTGAAGCAGAATGAGCTTGTGGTTAATCTGAGCAGAGAGCCACTGTCTGCAGCCTGTGAAAATGTTAGCACATTAAAGCACTGCAAAGTGTATGGCAGATTATAGAACCTGTGAATTTAAGTTAACCCACCCCAAACCATTCCTCAAATGCACTACACAGGCAACACTTATTTCAGGTCTGACTCACGGCTTTCATGTTGAAAAGTGGAAAATTATTTTTAATGTCAAATGATGGTCAAAGCTAAGGCTGTTAGTTATACCAGAAGATGTAAACCCAAACCTTCCTCAGATTTAACTATATCCTACTGTGTCATAGCCAACACATAGCTCAAACACAACTGCTGAGATTAGGTTACGTACTGGCACTTTTTTCCCTCATTCTTCCACACACTGGAAATGAATAAAGCCTTGAAAAAATATTTTCAGGCTATATAAAGATACACAAAGAGCAATAAACGTAAACAAAAATCTCATGTTTATGTGTTGATGTAGTGAGTCAGAATAAACATGACAGCTTTACCTGAGAAGTTAAGAGTCTGAAAACAAATGTCTTATGTTTGGCAACAGGCACAGAAGATTTTTAAGAAACACCAAAAATAAACTTAGCAACATACTTTACAACTCCCACAGGTAGGCCTCATTCACCCAGGCAGGCTCACCAAAGTCAAGAAAAAAGCAGAATCCTGTAATGCTGGGTGCTGAGCATCCCTCAGGCCCTGTGTTCCACAAGGTGCCTATATCCCACAGAGCTGCCACTTGAACCCTGTCCCTACAGGGCTAACCTGTTCAGACAGCAATCATTGTCCTGAAAACAATAACAAATTAGAAGATCAGCAAAGGCTAGCATAGTGAGCTAAACCCACAGAGCCCACACAGCAATGAAAAAGACTGGGATAAGCACAGTTACTTATTTCCATCTTTTATATAGTGGACACCAGCTCAGGCAGGAAGTGACACATAACACTATGGCATGGACTTGAACCTCATCAAGAGTGCTGTCAGCCTCCTCTATCTCTTTGTTAATTCTGTTCTGACCTCTGTGACACCTGAATTCCTCGTGTATGATCCAGAAAGATGATTTTCTACCAGAGTAACGAGGAAGACAACGGGACTGTGAAAGACACTGCTAACCCTGGATTGTGGTAATGGAAAGTTAATTCCACACAGTCTAAACCATTTTGGAGTAGACAATGGATAGAGTACTTCCACCTGGCAGAAATTCCAGTTCAACTATGACAAACCTACTCATGGAAGAAACAGAGGGAAATTTTGAAAGCTGGGTATTATGAGTAACAGACATTTAATCAAAGAATAGATAAAGGAACAGAAGAACCATGAAAGCCACAAAAACTTCCATACTGTTAGTGTCTGAACAAAGAAATATATCCTGAGTTGTAGTTCATCAGATGCGAAAGCATGAGATTAGCAGAGAAATCTGGATAGATTGATTTAGTAGGATGTCTGGCCCCAACCTCAGAATAGAAGCAATATTTCAATTTTTACCTCCCAGTTAAAAGATACCACAACACAAATTCATGTCAAAAACATTGGTCATTTGTCTGTATCTACTTGATTCAATAGAACTATAATGGTAAGGTATTTCCACCTTACATTTGAAACCAAAGGTTAGCAAGCCAGAGGTTAAACCATGAGTTCTTTAATCAAGACTCTTTGCTCTTGAGTGCCAAAGCATTGTTTTCTTCTAGCTTGGGAGACAGCTGCATAGGCAGAACTATGGTTTGTACTAACCACAGTTAGAGAAATGGCATCCTGCCTCTTTTATTTTTTTTTCTAATAGTACAGTCATTTTAGGAATACATGCTAAAATAAATACATTCAAGAAGCAACAGAATAATTGCCCTTCCCCAGGGCTGTGAACTCTAATTTTTGCCTCTTCTAGTGCAGTATCATTTCTTGCACCTCAAGTATCACACATTCACACATTCACTAATGGTGTGTCACAAGCTGAGGAAGGGGGAGTTATAACATGGTTCTCTGTGTGTTATATCTGGTGGGTTTTATTAGAAAATAAATGACTCTGTGTTATACCTGGTGGTTTTTGTTAGAAAGCAAATTAAACCTTAATTCACCAAATTTACTGGCTAAATGACCAATTTTATCCTTCACTGAGTTCAGTTTAGCATCTTTTGAGGTCAGTGAGAGTTTTTTTCATTGAATGTTAAAATACATCATAATGAATCAATAATTACCCACAGTTGGTTGATAGATGGGACCTCTGGTATGTTCCACAGATATTAAAAGAATTTTCTGCTATGTTACTCATCTTCATTTTTTCCTACTGCCCTGTGTGGATACTCTGTGCTTGTAGCCAAATGTGCAGCAGAATTTTTTTCTGTTTAATGAAAGTGATCATTCTTCTAGAGAGGTTTCCTTTCTCTTGGTGGCATCTTAGCTGTTGACAAAGTCAGTGTTCTCTGAGGAGCCAGGGCTCCACACCTGCTATCCTTAGGGTGGGAATAAGCTTCCTAGAAGGAATCACAGCTGCAGGTGATGGGACAAGCCCTGGATGGCAAAACTCCTTCATTCCCAGCTTAGAGGCCCCTGCCACTTCTGGGCCCATTCCCTATGGTGTCCTCGCAGCACCATCTCTCAGTATTACTCACCATTGATCTTCTTCCACTTCTGCTTGAAATGTCCAAAAGCTGAAAAAATTTGGTGGCCCTATTACATTTCTTGAGGAAAAAAATTGAAACATTCCATCATTATTACTATCTTTCTCCAAGTTCCTTCAATTTCACGAGTTAAGAGTATATAACTTTAGTTCCTGACCTTGAAGGAAATCTGATACATCAGCAGAAATTTTATCAATCTCCCTCTTGCACACACCTAGCACAGAAGCATATTGGTCAGAAAAGAACAGAAGAATGCATATATCTATCAAATATGTCCAGGCTTGCAGGAGCTACCAAATATCTTTCTATACACAAGAGGTAGAGCTCTTCAAGGAAAGATAGAGCATGTCAGCTGTGTTTTCTGTGGTCCCCCAAAGCCCTGGAAAGGAACACTGAACTTGAGGTTCAATGCACTTTTTTCCCCCCTGTGCGTACACAAGACTCCCCTGCCTTGTGCTGATCAACAAAACATTTCACATTAGTATAGTTTTCCTACTTTAACAGCCTTTCTGTCATACAGTATGCACAGGTGTCAATTTCTGTTGATATGGCAGATAATGAGGACTTAGATGTTATTGCACTGTGCCTATATACCAGTTTTTAAAATAGGTTTTTTATGCTAGCCAACATTAGAAATCATCCTCAGCACAAGCCAAGTCAAAAGCAAGGAAAAATACTTATTTATAAAATCCAAAATAAGCAACAGAGTCGTAGAGATTTTTAACATATGGCTAGCAAAAAGGAAAGAAAACTTTCTCTAAAATCAAGTCCAAGAGGCCCACCATCATCTCTTTTCTTCTTGTCTCACTTTTTATCTAACTGCCAAACAAGATCTAAACCATATCTGACCCACAGGGACAGTGTCTCAGAGCTGGTGTACACCCTCCATCACAAATATATATTCACAGAAGGGAACTTGCAGCCAAGGAAGAAGGCTAATTTATAACCCTGTACTCCTTCTTGGAGTTTTGCATGAAGGTTCATTCAAATTCATCACCCCTCCTTCATTCAGGTGTTGGCTTCAATGTCATCTCCCTGGGTTATTTACTGGCCTAACATTTTCAAATGCAAATCTCCCTTCAATAGGCCAGGTGCAAATATCTCTTATCCTTTACCAAGCTATCAGTAAATCATTAATCCACAGAGGAGCAAAACACTCCCACTTATCAGGACAAATCTTAGTGTGAAGCTTTTCCAGGCTCCAAATTTCTTATTTCAAATCAGCATACAGATAGAGAATCACAGCTGATGCTAACATTAAAGCACGATCTGTGCTTTTGGGGTAGAGGTCTGTGGGATGATTAATGCACTCCAGCTTCTCCCTGAACATTACCACGAGCCCAATGTGACATGGTCACCAGGTCTGGAGCAAAAGCAGAGTCCTTGTTGTCAAGTGTGAAGACAAGCATTTAATAGTTCTTCAGAGTGTTAGGCTACAGGAATCCACGGCATCTGCAACAGGGGATCTGAATAGATGCATTCTTCCAGCAGATTCTGACACATATTTATTAATACAACATGAAAAAAGGAAGAAAAACCACAGCAGAATCTAAGCCTAAGAATGTCTTAAGCCTCAGCAACTCCAAGTCACCTTATAAAAAATGCCAGAAAGTCACATGGGCTGCTGACTTGCAGGTGACCCTCAGACAGCCCGAGAGCACAGCTCCTGCCTGAAGCTGACCCAGAGCAGGTGTACTGAGTATCAAAAGGCAAACCCTGCTCAGCTGTGCCTGCATCAGCACCTCAGCCCCCACACATCACCTGGCCCTGCTCCAGAGACCAGTTATCTGAAACCAGACCCTGCACCAAGGCACGCTGAACGTGGAACTGCGGCGCTGAGTCACTCTGTTTGGGGCTGCCCCCACATTTAAAAACATTTTGGTTATTGATCTAAAGATTCATGACTCACAGGCTCAATATAGTGCTGAGTTTAAAAGACTGCTTTGTTCTTGGAAGTGATACATATGGTCTCCCCAGGGCAGCCACCCTCCTCTGCGACACCTGCTTCCTCAGAAGAAACTCCACAAGGAGTTGAAGAGATGCACAAAAATTAAGTAACAGGGGAAGTGGGTTGTGCAGCTTTCATTCCATCCATACACTCTTTTCTAGTCTGCAAGGCTCGGATGTGGCAACATTATCCATTCTGTGGTGCATCACAGAGGATTACCATAATGTCTCCTCACTTCCCAGGAGATGAAACTGACATCTCTAGGACCATAAGGGATCATTCACTATGTGAAACTGTATAATTTAACAGCTTTTGACCAAAAGAAGAAATCAAATTGGACTGTATGCACCTAAAAATGTGACCTTGACCTAAAGAAGCACTCTCTAATGCCACAGAAGTAATTAGGGGCCAAACTTCAAGGATCTCACCAAATCCATTTACGGAAACAGCAGCAGCTGCAAGTGACCTTGTTGGTGCTCAGTCATGTTCAGAAAAATACAAAAGCGTACTCTTTCATTGTGCTGTAGCATACTTTCCTTGCCTGGGGAAATTCATTCTGAATGTGTGATGTCTCTTTGAATTAACTGGCACTAGTTTTGTAATCAAGCACTGTTGAGCCAACAGGAAGACAAGGACTTACGGTATTTTAGTGTGGAATACACACAAAAAATAAAAAAAAATTGGCCCAATATGCTGTAGGAGACCACAATACATGCATTCATTCATACAAAAATTAAGTATATAACCACATGACGAGCAAAGGACTTCATATGATGGTATACAAATTTAAAACACATACAACCCTATTTAAATAAACTGCACACTCTTCTAGATTCCAAAAAAGATGAAGTTACAGTAATTGTCACTTTCAGTTTTATATAATTTTCCAAATAAAAATGTGATACTTGCCATTAACTAGTACTGACAATGCACATACAGTACACACATTTGTCAATTTCATTAACCTTCCAAATTAGGTATTCACAGGGAGCTAATGGCAGCATAACACATCATTACAATATTCAATGCAATTTCATGGATATTATGTATAGGGAGAAATTTTAGGCTCTCTTGTTCTTACAGCTGTTAGAAAATATTATACTTTGCAAATATCACATTAGTGATCGGCAAATGCTAAATAGCAGAATCTGAATAGCTTGAATTATGTCCCACTCTCCCGCCTCTCCTCATCGGGAATGGGGGTTGCCTCTATTTGTGTCACATTTGGCCATAAGTAACAAGAGGATATCATCTGCCTGGACTTTCCACTCTTCTCACCATTGCTATTACAGCTTCCACAGCCCAAATTAGGATCCACGAGATTTGCTCTTAATTTATCCATTAACTTTCTTGATGACCTTGGGCAAATCATTTAATTTCTTGCATCTGTAACAATCTCCTCTTCACAGGGCACAGTGCAGATAAAATCTATTATGGATTATGAGGGTCTGAAGTACTGGTGGAAGGGTTAATTTCCTTTTCATAACTCAAAAGGGAGTTTTACTACAATGGGAGGAGGAGGTCTTCCAGCTGGAAATGAGTGGGAAGGCACTGGATATGAGAAGTAGAATGTGGGCAAGTGTGGGAATAAGAAGAAAACAACAGATACTTTGAATTATCTAAATTAAGGTTTATTTGGTGACCAGCTGGGAGAAGGTGAATGCCTCTTCAGAAGAGAAATGAAAGGATCTTAAGTAAAAGGAGTATTCTTAGGAAGTCAGAATGTGCAGGAAAATAACTTTGTGGTGCACAAAATGGAGAGATGGGTCATAGGATTGTACATCTCAAAAAAACCCCATGTTCTTACCATCTGCAAAGAAATATGAAAGGATAAGATTGTCCTGCAAGGCTAAATGTGGACATGAATGACAAAAAACAGATTTTTGAGCTCTGATGCACTTTAAAGAGTTTTCTTTTCTTAGACCTCTTTGAATTCCTCAAACCAGTCATATTTGAATAAAGTCAGCAGGACTGAACCTCATGGAAATCAAGGATTCTAAGACTTTTACCTCTTTTGAATTAGAAAGTGTTTAGAAAACAAAGAAGGCATAGGAAATTCTCAATATCTTTCCTTCTGATCAGCATTAAAATGTTTAAAAAATAAAAACCATCAGTAGTCATGGCAAAATAAACACACACTCATGTGTAATCTAGGAAAACAACAAATTCCCATGCAAGTCATCCCCTGCAAAAATGGTCAAGGTTACCCAAAGCAATTTTAATTGAGATTTACCTTTCTGCTTGATGCTGTTTTCCCTGCAGACCCTACATAGAGCTCAATATAAGACCTGTTTACCTTGTCAAAGAGGATCAGAGCTAAATTCCCCTATAGAATTCCTTACCAAAGGAAAGTGGAGTTCTCCATATGTGGCAGCGTGGTGGGCAGCACTAGCACAGTTCTTCTAACCCAGTTTCCTATGTTGCATCTTAAAATATCTGAGGTTCTCTATTCATGGGAAATGCTTTGGATGGACCAGCTTCGCAACAGCCAGCTCGTGTTAATTTGAATCACTTTGGTTTGCTTTTCTCACTGTTGCTCTCACTGCCAAGGGCTGTCAAAACACATTGTCCTGCTTTCAGAAAAGAGCCCCATACTGTGTCATGGAGAGATACAAAACACAGCTGATAAAACTGCACAGAAGAGTTCAGCTGTCTTCCCGGTCTATGTATTTAAATAGCATTCTCCTATAGAAGTGAAGCGGTTTGTACATTAATTTGTCTTCCTTCCTCTCCATATGGAGCACCTGCTTCACTTAGCCACCTCATTTTGTATTTAGTTTTTTTCTGTTAGTTCAGTTTTCCATTTTGAAGACTTGAGTACCAGGAAAGTGAGCTTTTAGCTTTCTTCCTCTCAGAAGAATTAAAGTTATCCATCCAATCAGTTCTGGGTGTTAAAAAAATGCTGCATTGGCGGACTTTTATTGCTCAGTGTCTCAACTTCCTATTGTAGCATACAGAGAAAATATAGAACGAGAGGGGTGACTCTGCATCTCCAATAATTTGTAGAAAAGAACAAAGTAATGTTCCAGCTTCTATAAATTTTGGCCAGAACAAAACTGTCTGATAACTAGGAAAAAAAATAATTACAATAGAAAACTATAGAAAAATACCAAAATAAATAGCAACACTTTTTTCTTATAGTCGGAGATTTACCACAGACAGAAAAAGAGCAATCTTTGACACAGGAGAGAGGGAATATTTTAATAAGGTGCCATGCCAATTTGGCTTGTTATTCCTGTGCATAAAGTATCCTGATGTCCTTTAAATTAAAAAAAAAAAAAAAAAAAAAAAAGTTCGAGCCGGACAGAAGTGCCAGCAAATGTTATAAGCCAGTGGATAGTGGGTGGGTGGTGTGAAAACGTTTCATAACTGCTAACAGCAACCCTGTTGTGAACCAAACAGCTGTGCACAGAACACAGGTGTGCTGCACAACAAGGGCTATTCATGCCTTCCCACAGGGTGCTGGCCAGGTTTGCAGAGCCACAGCTGACCACATAAAGCATCGAGGATGGAAAAGGCTGGGAATGAAATGTCCACTAAAAGTGTAAACACCAGACGCCATACACACACACACACACACACACATACATTTTTAGCACGTTTTGCTCACTGCTGTAATGAAAAAAGGTAAGGAAAGCCTATTCTACTGTGGGATGCAGAGAATATAATGACATAGGAAGTTAATAGGAATGTTATGTGCATGAAAAATAGGCAAACAAAGCAGAATTGGGATATGGCACAAGCCAAAATAGTCATAAATTAACTGAACATGTTGTTCCAATAAATTCTTTCCTCAATGTATCAAAGACATTTGTAATTATAGAAAATGTAGAAGATATTCCAAATAATGGAATAGCAGCACAGAGGTTACAGATTCTCTTTCCTTCTACAGAACCTCCAAGAGAGAAGAAAAATTTCAGGAAAGTAAAATATTATGGTTAAAAATTAAAACCATTTCCCTTTCATATGCTCTGCATAAAGTGTTTTTGCAGCTTTTCTTCCACAAATATCAGTGCAGTAAAAGTTGGGGGGAATGGTTGGGGTTTGTTTCCTTTTTTTTTTAACAGGATTTTTTAGGAAATGGTTTAAAAAACAATTCAAGTGAAAAAGGAATGATAATCAGGAGCCCTTGAATTCTAATTCTGGATATAAAAATCCTGTGCTGGGCATCTCACTTGAATGCACAAGCAAATATTATGATTCAGTTGCAAAAGGTAGCGTACCTCTGTGTTAAAGCAAAGGACTGCCTGCCCAAGCAGATCGTCTCTATCTATTGTACCTATTATGAAAAAGTAATTATTTGTTAAAAACACAGTCTCCAGATACAATACTTGTAGCCACATGATACACATAAGAAAAGCCACCTTTCATGAAAAAAACATGGCAATGAAAATGCAGCATACCATAACCATGATGCTGACTAATATCTCCACATTTAAAACTCTCACCAGCCAGTTCAAGGTGAAATGCCAGACAGCACCAGCTTTGACACAGCAAAGCCCTGTCTGATTCCTACCACTGCTGGTATTCCTGGCTACATTTCTGCTTTCAAAACAGACTACAAGTTATTACTGAGCAGGGTTGATGTGTCAGCTAATAAAGTGACTCTATGATACAAATATGATATATCTATAATAAAGCAAATAAGTGACCCTAGAAACATAGAAAATCTTATAATTCTTCAAGTACCTTTTGCATGAACACAGTGAAGAACCCTAGTTCCTCTTTCGCACGATAGCCCCATTTCAAAGACATTTAAGTACTGAACCAAAAATCCTGTTCGTTGCAGAACTAGGGCCTCAGTACAACTGTTAGAGATGAGCAAGAGCAGCATCAGAGATAGGTTCACTGGGTGGCTGCAGCCACACATCTTTGGCTCCTAGCAGCAGAGGCCTAGATGTGTATCTGCCCAACGCTCAGAGTGTGGCTGTCCCACCCCAGGAGCCTGGTGGTCAGCCTCCTGAACCACACATCAGAAAACAGCACACACGAGCCCTGCTGTTTGTGCATTATGGGCACTATCTGGGGTAAACTGAACATCCTCTCTCACCAACTACAAAGGTCTAGAGAAATGCTTTTATTGCATTGTTATGTTTGCTTTCTTCTAAGATGGCCCCACCTGTCACAGGAAAACGAGTCCCAAGATCAACCAAGATCAGCAATTTGCATGTTCGTTTTTGATGCTCTTTGAAAAGCTGATTAAAACTCCAGTGTTTGACACCATTAAAACACTTGCAACTGAAAAATGGCCTGCAGGTCTTCACTCATCCAAGTGAACACCGGCAGCTGTGCTCCAGTGGGACACACATTTCACATTAGTCACAATTTTGCCCATAAACCTCAAGAAATGGAACTATCTCAGGAAACCAGAGTGTAGCTCACACTCTACCTCTGTTAAGTCCCTGGCCTGTCTGCCAAGCTGGTGAAAAGTGCCTGAAGTGGCTGATCACCCAGATTTGGCCTGAGATTCCCAATTTATCACCTCTAATCTAAGAAATATTTAACATATTCAACCAGAGCAGTTAGTTCTGCTTCTTCTTACTGTTATTCCTACATGAGTCTACTGATGTTGCAGGTATTTAGTCACACATTCCTGTCTATAAAATATGCAGTAGAAATTTAAGTAGTACTAAGGCAAAAATAGTGTAAAGACTGTCTAGCAGCTTGTAATTAGGAACATTTCATTCGTCACAGCTTACTTAGAAGTGATTTACACTTGCCTCAAAATGTTGAGCAAACCTGAAGCACATGCTCACAAAATTCTCAAATTCCTTTTGGAGATCTCTCTGTAACTGACAAACACAGCTTCTTTCCAAAAGTACCAGAATTTGATGTCTAACGACTGAATTATATCTATCTGTCTTGCAGCACTGCTGTAAGCCAGCATCCTGTACTTAAACAGTCACTGAGCAAATTGCAGGACCATTGGATCTACTGTGCCTCAGTAAGTGCTGGTACTATACTGGAACCAACACATTTGGCTTATATATGATGTAAATTGTTACAATGATAACAACCTTGAGAAAGGTTTTCAAAAACTAGAGGAGCTCAGGTTCTGGACTGTCATATTTGTCAAAAAACTGTTTAAACAATGGCACTGGCTCTCCATTTATTCAATTACTACAGGTTTACTCTAGCCATGCTTGAGCAAAAGCAAGACCAGGTCCAGCCCAAGCAGACCTAACACCTTTAAAAGGAAACCTTCACATTGACATTCTCATATTAAACCTTCCAACCAATCTTACAGAAACCCTATTTTAGTGCTTTTTCATGTGGAAATGAATGACTTGCTGTTCTCTTGTGTGATAATTTAGCTAAGCAACAATTATTACTTTGTGTCCTCAGCTGTAGAAAGGACGGAGTTGAGTTACTTCATTCACTTTCCTCTCTCTTTGGAATTATAAATTATATATTTTTGTCCTTATAAGAAGTTTGCAAGCACAAATAAATCAAACTCATCTGAATATTTATCTCACCTAAATGTTACTATAGAAATTCAATTTTTAATCTCAAACACAGATAAAACTTTGCATTCATATTGTTTCTTCAAAATTGTTGATATATTTTTTACAAATCCAGATCAAATTTTGCCCTTCAGTTTCTTATAGAGATTTGTACATAAGGGTTAAGAACAAAAAATGAACAGAAAAACTGCTGTGTAAAGGAGAGATACAGCATGTAAAAAATAAAATCTTTGTTCATAAGATCTTTTTATTCAAGAGCTGTGATTTTATGAAGTTCTTACAGCAAACTTCCAGATAAATTAAATAATGGATTTATATAAATTATACAAGTTATCTTTACAACAATAGATTAGAATACTATTAAGTCACACATTTTCTTCTCATTATTTATTACAGTGATGAGCCCAGTAGCACTGGCATAGCTAATGCCACTGCAAAAATTCAAAGCCCAGTGAAGACTTCCATGTACAAATCACACTAATCACTTCTTAGAAGCAGATTACCTTCAAATGAGAAAATGTGAAGAAATTGCACCAACTGCAGCAAACAAAAAACCCACTAGTTATTTAAAGAAAATTGCACACAGCGATGTTGCCAAGATGTCACAGTGTCTCCATCACAGCTGGAGGTGGATGGCTTCTGTAGGCTTGGGCAATTCACATTTCAGATTCTTTTCCCACTGCCCACATGTTCAATTTTACTCAACAGCAAGCCCTATTTCTCCCTTATTTACCTTCTAAAGCAAAGCCTACGTCGGTGGGAATGAACACCAAAGTGACACTTAGAAAAGCAACATCATTTGAACAGCTGTAGACAGTCTGTTATTTATCAGAAATTTTAACAAAGGCCAAAGGAAAAAAGCAGCAGTTCAGCAGAGAGCGAGTCCTGCCCTAGCACAGCTGTTACACAAGATGCGAAAATTTCAAAATGAGAAAGTAAACATCACTCTATATTCTAGAAAAGAGATTTCTTGGGAAGATGTTTCTTCCCAATCCTTGGAAATAGCAAACTTAACACTAATGAAATGCAAACATCCCCCCACACCCTGGGTACAAAAGCTGGGATCCAGTTGTGATTCTTTCCTTGTGGAATTACTTTGCCCACACTACACACAGGGTAAAAAGCTACAGATGCTGGACAGACCCCCAGCAGCAGTAAACCAGGATTGCTTCACTGATGTTCACATTCTCTGCTCTCAGGGGCTGCTGGACAGGCACAGAGTTCACAGACAGACTGTGCCAACTGATCACAACTTGCTGTACTGCAATTTGGGAAAACACACAGGGGTAAACTCTGCCTCCACTAACCAGATTTGTTAAAAGCAGTGCAGAGAAACCCTTTCAAGGAGTCCTTTCAACAGTTCTTTATTGAGATGCTCCTGTGATGTCAGTATTAAGAATTCCAAACTGCCCCCCTTCTGCAGGTGGAGACAAACTGATGGCAGCTCTAGCATGAGAGTTTGATTTGGCTGCTCTGTCATTTAGAGGCTTCCACTCCCCAGTGCTGTCACTTACAACTAAGATGGCAAATGTACAGAAGAAAGAAAACCCCAAACCCTCCCTTGAATGAAGGTGGTACATAAAAACACCCTCCTCTCAGCAAAAGGCAAGCCAAGCACAGCCCAGCTTTGCACCAACAGTGCAGGTGCTATACAGGTCTGCACTATTGGAGCCTGACATACAAAACAGCCTTACATGGAACAGTGTGGTCCTCAAAACACACATCCAACATGTCAGAGAGGTGAAGAGTGCTCCACTGCTCACTCACGCAGATGAAGGGCAGAAACTAATGCCTGCAGACTCTGTGGGAGATGAGCAATGCATGGAAGGAGACAGAAGCAGAAAGTCCCAGCACCTGTGCTTTAGTTGTCTTTACAGGGTTCTATCAGCACCTGTCACCATCTTTCCTCATAGCTGGTTCCTAAAAATTAGAATAGGCCAGTTTTCCCAAGGTAAAACAAACACCTGGAAAGCTGTTCTGAGTTACATACCCTGATTTACCAAAGGCAACATCTCATGCTCTGACAGAGGATGCTAAGAAGTGGAAAGAGGTCATCTTTATGTCCTGATCTCTGTAAGGAGAGGTTTTGGGCATCAGCATCTTCCAAACAGTATATAGTGATGTCAGGTGCCTGACCTAAGGCTAAAACCCCTGCTGTGGGAAGCAGACACCTTCTGTCCACTGAAGAGGACGATGAACAGGTCCAAATCTGCCCTATTTCAGATCTCAGACAGGCAACAGCCTCAAGAGACAGAGATGGCCAAGATCTATGTCAGACGCATCTACTACAAGGTGATCCTCCAGCAAGAGTGGTGCTGGCCACCCCTGCAGTGGCCCGGGGTCCACATGCCTCAAATGGTACCACAGAGCAAACTACCCAGAAACGCAGGACATAATATGAGATACAAGGGTGACAGGGCAGGTATTTTTTTGTTTAATTGTACTATTGGCAGTTTTCTTCTCTTCTTATTGTTATGTCTGGGGAAATCAGGGAAACAAGGTCTGGCCATCTGGGCATCTACAAGAGCAGCTGTGTTGTACAGACACCTGTGCCTCGCAGGGCTGACACCAAAAACCAGGCAAAAAACAACACAGGCCCTGTATTTCTGAGCACCAATGATATACTTTGAATATTTTTCATACAAAACAAAAGAAAAGGCAGCACACCATGGGAAAAACTGTATTTGAGGCATCTAGAAGGTATTTGAGGTATCTAGAGGCATCTAGATACATGCTGGATATTAATCTTCTATCATCCTTTGAATGTCTGAATTGCTAGTATAGGGGTATTCTGGGATAAGCACTATCCATCTCCCTTGTTGGAATAACTTCATTTTGTGTAAGCAACAACATATTAACTGGAAAGGGAATCCCAATCATCATCTTCCATCTACTGTGGGGTTTTCCATTATATAAGGACCCTATTTTTCTCCCTGATTCCTAAAGAAAAATTTCCATTCAGGGAAGTGAGAGGCCCATGACAAAAAGCCTCAGGGGTCACTTCAGAGAGCTACATTTGCTGCCCACCACTAAGAACTGAGCTGTTGGTTAGTCTGGGGTACAGGCTGGGGCAGGTGACCAGAAACTCACCACAGTTAAGGCATCCTGGGGTTACAGCAATGTGACATTTGCCAATGAAAAACTGTGTAGTCAGAATTATTGCTGACCATCATTCCCCCAACTCCATTCTACAGCTATTTCCCCTGGTTATTCAGTAAGCAGAAAGCTGCTGTAGTGCTCTGAATGCTCTGTGCCTTATATCATACCCCAAAGGTCCAAAGCAATACGCCAAAGAAATAACATTCTAGCTGTGCTCAGTTATAACACCACAGACAATGGAAAAACCTCAACTTTCCAGTTATTAATAGAAAAATTAGAAACATTTTTAATAATTTACTTGCAAGATTTTCCTTTTTAAAACAAATATTCGCTTTTCTAGGAACTGCTGACTACTGTGTTTACAAAACGGAGCCCATTTTTGCTGCGTCTAGGGAAGGATAAGGAAAACATGATGCACAAACTAGGAAAACTGTAGAAAAAATATTGGCTGCAAACTCTGTGCTCCTGAAGACAACCAAGGATAACATTTAACCAGAAACAGGTTTAGGCATTCAGCTGTCAGTATTTCCCTTAAGCACTGGAGACTCTCGGTCTGCAGATAAAATCCTGATTCATACAACTGCATATGCTAAATAAGTGTATGAATCAACCAAATCTTTTCAGAAAATTTAATGAGAAATGACCATTCAAAAACTGATGTGCATGCAAATTGATATGTATATATTTATGACATATAATGCATGGTTTCATACCCTTCATTTCACTTTCAAAGTAAAATCTAATTGTTATTAGGAGAGCAGGATTAGTGTATACCCATTATCCAGGTGTTTACAGAACTTGCCTGTATGAACCACGATAGGTTAAAACCCATTTATACTACTCCCATCCACAGCAGTGTTCCCACATACAACCTCATATGTGTTTCAGCTCTGAAATTTAAAGCACATTAGCTCAGTGTTAACTTAAGGCATCAATGTCTTTATCTGGAATAAGCTGAAATACTTTTTTAAATTTTTTTTCTTATCCATCAGCTCTTCACTAGAGATCCAACATGTATTTTCACATTCACAAGTTGTACCAATTGCAATACAAAACCTACAAAATGTTAAAGAGGAAAAAAAAGACCATAAAATAATTTATAAGATTTTTTTAAAAAAATAATATCAAAGTAATTCGTAAGAATTTATGTAACCCTCTCACTCAAATTTAGCAGTCTTCAGTGGCATTTGAACACTTGTGTCTTCTGAACATATTTTGTTTAGCAGAAAATATAGCCTCTGCTAAAATAACTTCTAGGTTTTCTTTTTGAAGGACTCCCCAGTTGCTGGTAGGTAACTCTCCCATATATATTTATATCCTACTTAATGTTCTCCATAGCAGAAAACCTATGTATACATTTTTGCTCTCATACAATATACTGACAAAATTCTATGACCCAGTACTACTAATATGTTAAAGGATTCAAAACAGAGGACCAAAAAAAAACTCCAACGTTGTCTCTTTTCTGAAATCTAAATTTTAGCTAAGGTATAACGAGGAACAATCAACCAAAGAGATGAGGCCACAGCAACACCTTCACTAGTTTTTCAGTTTAGGAAAAGGAAAAACAAATGCCATTGTCACAGTTATTTTAAATTTATAATAATAGGGGCACAGGGGTTGTGAGCCAAATCCTGCCTAAGGCAACGAAAAGATATGTAATGGTTGCAGGGGTGCTTTGGATCAGAAATAATATTTCTATTCAATTGAAGCTAAAGTTATAAAGCAATTTAGCTTACCCAGATTCAGTGAATCTTACATTTTACAAATGCCTGATGAATGCCTTTGAATAAGCAATGCTCTGAATCAGGTGACTTTTAGGAAGACATTTAAATGGATAACAGTATCTTTTCCTTGAAGAGTACATTATTGAGGTGAAATTCCCCAGCTGTACATTGCTGGAGGGTGGGACCGCACACTGTGGGAGTGCCCTGCTCCTGTAACATCCACCAGCATCTCCTGTCATCCTCTGTCAAAAACAGGACAGCAACCTGGGAACCTTTGTCTAAAATGGCCTTTGAACCTTCTGATGCACTATACAGAAAACCAAACAGGTATCTTTGCAAAACTTCTTCCCTCTCCCCTCATACTCCCCACTCTCTCACAGTTACAGCATTCAGCCATCATTCCATAAATTTTATTTTCAAATTTTTTTCCTTCTAAATCACTGTCAAATTAAAACCAGGCTCACAGGATCGGTTATAGCCAAGTGCAACAAGCAAGTGCAAGTGGCTTAAACTTATTTCTTCTGATAACAGGGCAGTGCAGGGCTCTCCCTACCTAGCATTTTACTGGATCATCTTTCAGAAGCATTGGCAGAAGATTACACAGTCCTTCTTGATTATCTCAGACCTTAAATTTATTATGTCCCTATCACACACAGCTATTATAGTAAACTGCAGGCTTGTAATTGCTCTCAGTGGGAGAAGGTTCAAGCCCTTTACTTCTTCCTTAGAAAGATACTGGGCCTGATCCAATTCAGGCCAGATTCATACTGTTCTCTTCTCTAAAAATCTATTTCCTTTTTTTTTTTAGATTATTTCAAGCTACAAGATACCGTCTTTCTCTCTGGCCCTTGACCTTCTAGATAACCTTTCTTTACACCAGAAAATTATGTGTAGGAGAATATAATATTAATTAAAAGGCAGCATACATTTACTATCTAATAAAAATATAATAACATTGTTGAAGAAAAAAATCTTGACCATAGTTCATCATATAGACAGCAAGTAAAATTCAAAGTGTAGCTGTGAGTCAGTATTAACAACATAAGCATACTCCCCTCTGATGCAGATGCAGTCTCTCAGTTGTGTTATCACTCGAGTGCAGGGGTGGGATCCTTGCCCACTCACAAGCAGTTTTCGTTTGCCCCAGACTCCCCCTGAGGTTCTGACAACAAGTTGAGAAGGAAAAGAGCCACTCACTCTGGGCATCCCCTCTGTGGCAACCCTGTTGCACGAATAACATGAGATACTCAACCCTCACCCCTACACACACCTCTACATGACCTGCAATTGTACTCTGGTGAGTTTGTGTCTGGATATTCTCTTAAAGTAACAGGCATTTGTCTTTCCCATTAGTTGTTCTCTGTGAAAATGCAAACTTTGATGCCCTTTTATGTTCAAGGCAATAAGAAATATTGTTCATTATGAATGACTATGCATAAGAAAAAAATGCACGTCAAAAATTTTGTAGGAGCCCAGAATAAATAATAGTCTTTGTAGGGGAAGATGGTACTTTTATTCCAACTTGATGGTGTTTCCAGGAACTCTGAGTTCAACAGTAGCTCAACAGGGCAAACAGTCCACACATAAGCTTGGCTGTCACACATTGTGAGTCTACAAAACCTACCCCTCCCAAAAAATTTACTCAGTGCTCAAGCTGCTCAAGAATCCCCCACAAAAATTGCTTCCAAAGAGGAAAATCAATAGAGTTCTTCATGGGACAGAAATATGCTATAACCAGATTCAGAAAGTGATTGGCATTGAAAGGATTGCTGATTTAGGAACATTAGTGACAATTCCCCCAGCACTTGATTTTGTTCGTAATCTGCACCACAAAGGCTATTACTCTTCCCAGATCCTCACAACTGAGTTAAAACAAGGAAAGGACTAAAACCAGCTTACAATATTTGCCAATTCCCGCTGCTGGTTTTGTCTTCTATTTAAATGCTATTCATTTCTCCTATACTACCTTTTCAGTAGAAAGCGTTCAACTCTACAAAACTTAGATTTGGGACCAATTCTATATTTAAAAATATTTCAAAGCTAAAAGCTTTTAGATAAGGAATTCTCATTTAATGAAGGATTAGAAAGTAACAAAATGGTCACGAACCTGTATTTTACAAAGCAACCAAGCTAAGCTGGAAGATGAATACTGAAATGCCTAACTTTAATTGGTGAATTAAAATGCTTAACAGTCAAAATCCAATTGCATGATATATAGCACTATTGAGCAAAGTTAATATCCTTTGGATGGATGTCATAATTATGTATTTTCATAGCCTAAAATGTTTCATTTTAGTACTAAATTTCCTGTGTTACGTACTTCTGTAATGCAGGGTTAATTTCAATACATGTACAATGTATGCTACGCTTATGTTACTAGAACATTCTGTCAATTTTAATTGAAATTTAACGTTTTTTTCTACTTCAGAGTACAAATCAGTCATTGCTTTCTCTCACTCTCTCCAGTCAGCTGCATAATAAAATACCCTTAAGACCCCACATATTGTTGCCTCATAAGGCAAGTGCTATAATATTTTGGTTTATATGTACTGATGACATACCCGAGTTTTTTATATTTAAGAACTTTTACATTAGCAATGAACTGAAATTTGGACAATTTATGTGCTGAACTGTCAGAGACTCTCTGTGAAGGCAAAGCTCAGCAACAATGCTGTGGCATGACACAAGATCCAAACTAAGGATGTCTGTGAAACAGCTTTCGTGGAGCCGAGGAGATTTTATGAGACTTCAGCACAGTAAAACATTATTATGGCAGGACCAATAGGGCAGCTCTCTGTTTACCCAGCACAGTCCTATTTCTCATGTATGCAAAAAAAAGTGTGAAAATAAAGAGTACTTAGGCTACAAATACAAAATCTATTATCTCCAGAAATGTAGGGACTTTTCACTGTTTCCTATAACAACCTTGTCACACTTTATAAGAATTGTCATAATAAGGAAACAGTTGCAGTACTGATTTACTTGAAACTTTGCTACTGAGAACAGTCCACTTTACAAATTGCCAATTAGTCATGTTCAAGTAGTTGCTACTACAAATTTACTGGAATAAATAAGTAAAATAACAACTGCTTTGATTTTGTTTCATTTTTAATCTACTGGAACTTGACCTTTGGGAAATTGAGATTTTAAAAATGCTCTACATGCTGATTTAAAATATGGAACCTGGAATTTGCCCAAAATGATGATATCCTCATAAAAAAAGCATGCTGGTCAAATTTGTTAGTATAAAGCATAGACATCCAGGCTTTAAAGACCCATGTGCTGAGAGAGTCTCACATTGACATGGCTTTAAAGGTCACATACATACTCTGCCTCAACTGAACCCCAAGGGATGCTGTGGCTAAGCACACAAGATGTTCAGACACTACAATCAGGTTTAAATGGGCATATGGCAGAAGAAATCTGTTCCCATAGGAGGAGGAAAAGGAAAAGTAATATCACAAGCGAAATTAAGAAAAATCAGGATGACAGCATATTACTAAACTAATAGAAAGGGTGATACAAAAGGGAGGAGGTTGAGTAGCAGAGAGACACTAGAAATTAAGGAGGTAATTCTGGGAGCATGGCAATGCACTCGGTGTTCTTGCTGACCTTCAGCTGGAAGAAAGTGTCATTCCTTTTGATTCACACGGCTTTTGGTATATTTCATATTTATCTAATGTTTTCAGTACAAAGCAACCCAGTCTCAAAAGAAAAAAAGAGGTTGGTTTGAAAGCTTAATAAATGAGGGAGTTCACATAGAACAAAGAAGTAAATGAGGGATTACGGTTTTTTCCACCTGTTTAAAGAAAAACTGCTTTCATATACTGGCATCTAGACCTCAGAATCTTTCAGACACTACTGCCTCTGTCTGGCAGGCCTCACTTACTGAGCAGAGGTCAACCTTGGTGAAAAGTTTGGACCCAAATCTGTCCACGATACTTTCTCCTTGGGTTTCCTTTCCTTGGGTTAATAAGACAGAAATCAGCCTCAGAAAGAATGAACATTTTGTGAAATAGTTTTCCTTCCTCCACGTCTGAGCCCAGCTCTAAACATGAAGCTGCAAATGCAGAAAGGCTCGTTTGTCTTCCAAAACACATTTTTTGATAGCACTTAGCTCTGCAGTATTGATAAAAGTGTAAGGGGTAGGTCTGTGAGCACCTCTGTGCTATGGGCACAGGAGTGCAATGCATCACACTCATTTTTCACATAAGAAATTATACAGAGGAACACAGATCTTTTAAAAAAACCTTTCATCATACCTTTTCTATCACACGTATTTTTAAAAATCCGTAAAGCATGAAAAAAATCACAAGACCTTCCATTTAAAAAACTCCTCAGGTCTACAAAGTCCTTTCTCCACCTGCCTGGAACAACATCATTTTGAGGAAGACTTTTCCACGTGGACATATGACAAATGATGCAAAAATCCTCTTCTGACACCTCCTCTATTGTGTACGAACAAGGCAGGGAGTCTTTGGTGGCCCCCATCAGTCTGGGAGCTGGCTGCTGCTGGAGCTGAATGCAGAATGGACGGAAGGCAGTCCAGAAGAGGCACCACCAGGAGACTGAGCAAGAGAGACAAATACCTCGTGGACCTGGCCCCCAGCTCAAGCTCTCACTCAGATGTGGGCTCCTCCCAAACACAGTGCAGATGGCAAGTGCCTTTTGCAGGGACTGGACGGACTGGATAGGGTCCTTTCTTCCATGTTTCAATTTTTTATGGCTCATTTGTTTCCTTTGTTTTCCTTAACAGTAAATTCTAACAATATTTTAATTAAAGTCATATCTATATACAACTTTGACTGCATCTTAATGAAGGTTTTTTTGTTGATAGTTTGGGGTTGGGTTTTGTTGTTTTGCTTTGGGTTTTTTTGGTCTGGTATTTTTCATTTATAGTTAAAATATCTAATTACCAAGGAAACTATAATGAAATCCACTAAATGTGAAACAACAAACAGAAATTCCAATTAGCAGGGGGACTGATAAAAGAATTTACATTTCCAAAGCCATAGCCAGATACTTTTTCTTATTACGTTACCTGTTATTCATTTCATGCTATCAAAGCTCCTTTGCACAACAGAGAAGCATTTATAAATTCCAGCCATGATTCTTCACCCAGATAAGCAGCATGTGAGGGAAGGAAGGAGTCAGCAGCAACAAAAGAAACCTAGGAAGTTTCAGTGAGACTTTGTTGTGAGAAGATTATGAGATTTTTGTCCTTTTCTATTTTTCCCACCTGCCTAAACTGTTTCACCTACAGGAGCGCACTTAAATCCTTCAGATATTTTTGCAAATTTTGACTTTAGAGCCAGTAAAAAATAACAACAGCCCCTAAGACTACTGCAAAATACTTCACTTGCACACAGGAAAAATTATGTCAGAAAACATCTGACTAACTGCTGCTTTCATTGATTTTGCTCCCAAGAAGACTAATCATCTCCAGCAATGTCACTCCACTCTGCTGAGAAGATGCAACTCAGCTTTTGTTTACAGACTTTTTTAATTACCAAGCATGTCTCCCACAAATGAAGGAACTATTGTGCACAGAGTAACAGCACTGTCACCATCACTGCATTCAGGCAGACTCTAGAAATGATTGGCCCAACATGATGTTTTACAAGAATTAATTGCAAGCTATCCATTAAAAAAAAAAAAACAAACTAACAAACAAAAAAAACACCCCAACACCAAACTTCTTCAACACAACATTTAACAGAATTTAGGCGGGAAACAGCAATTGTAATGACAATACTTCAGTGTTATTAATAGAAAACCCCTGTCTCAAAACTCAGATGTATAGCAAATTTCAGCGTTGTCAGACAAAATTTTCAGCTGATGAAAAATCAGACAGATGTAGGGATTTTTCGTGTTTCACCTTTCAATGCTAATAGCCTGAGGAAAAGTTATTCTTTTCTAAACTTTTACAAAAAATCCAAAACATTTTGTTTAAACAAATAGAAAAATACAGGATTCTGGAGAACTGTTGATTTTTGTTCAACTGTTTTTGTGAGAAACTCACTTCCTTTTTCTCTCTCCATCCTTTCTTTTGGTCCCTCCTCCTCTGGAGGGACTCTGGCTGGAGCAGTGGCAGCCAGGAGATTGCCTGCGGTGGTCACGGTGTCTCGGACCCTTGTCCCGCTTTGCCCGGCCAGCCCTGACACCGGCCGCAGTGCAAGGTACGGTCCAGTATCCGGGGATACCTTCCCGATCCTGTGGGGCCTTGCCGCTTCGAGAGCAATGACAAGGAATGAAGGAAGGACTCTGATGGGTGAACAGCAGCTGGGGTTTATTGATGTCCACGGGGGACCACCCTACCACCAGAGAGTCTGCCCAAGAGAGCGAAGATCATTTCTGTGCAGCACCTTAAATGCAGAGGAGGAGCAAGGGGAAGGGTTAGGCATGGGACCAATAGGAAGTGGCTCTGCAGATGATGGACTTTGCCAGGGACCAATCCTGGAGGGAAAAGATTGGTTTCCAATCCTGGGAAACTCAACTGGGACCCTGCCCAACCACTCAACGCTCTCCCTGGAACTTTCCAGACGCAGGGAGAGGCCCCGAAGTGACTGACAGGACCGGGCGGTTCATAACATAACGATTGACAAATAACAGTAACCGGGGTAAACCATGAAAGGGTTAAACATGGGGGTACAAAGAACAGACCACTACAACTTATATAAAACTGCATAAAAGCAAGGAACAAATACATACATAGAACTGACAAAACTAAAAACACACCACTACAATTGCCCCTGCATTACGGCAGCAGTGAAGTTCAAGCCAGGCTCCTGCTCCATGAGTCAACCCTGTTGCTTGACACTGGGGTGGCTGGGAGTGGAGTAGGTGGCACAAGGAGCCAAACTCACCGCTTGTTTCAGGCAAACTGAGAGCATTCTCTGAAACAATCCCATCTGGCCAGAGTATAGGTAGCCCAGCACCCTTATACTAGGAGGCCTCTTTGTGGAACCTCAGACACACAGGTGGAAGGGCTGTGGAGAGAAATGGTCTGTGAGCCAGAAACAAGGAGTGCCCAGATACCCCTGAACAGGTCCTGGGGACCAGGATCTTGACAAATATTGTGGAAGTCAGCTATAGTTATCATTAACAATATGCATCACAAGCTCTGAAGACAGAATCAAAGAAAAACGTGGAGCTGATTTTATCCTTTTCCTCAGTTCTCTTTGAATTTTAATTTCAATATCTGCCTCATCTTTTCCTATTTTGTTGTTTTGCCTCCTTTGTGTTTTCTGCTTCATGCTACAAAATATTGAGTAATGCCTCTGTGTACTGGTAGGAAGATGTTCTGCTCCCCAGAGCTGCCTGTAATTCAGTGGTGTGGGAACTGATTCATGTGGCCACATGTAATTTGTATATCACTTTGGGACCCTTTTGGAAGAAAGACACTATAGAACAGTCAAATCATTTGCATTATAAAGGTTCTGGTGCCTGTTTCTTGGATTAGCCACTTTAGGTTTGTGTAATGTTTCTATATCAGAAGAAACGGGAGCCAAATTGGGGGGAAAAAGTATTTTTCCTGAAGTCAGCTATACATTCCATATATTAAGTAATTCTATATTCATTAGGATTCTGATTTTCATTTTGACTTTCCAAGAACACTTCTTTTCCAGATTCTCTTTCATTGTTCAAAAACAAACCTTTGGAACATTCAAATTAAGGTGTTGCTTTTTGAGTTTAACAGAAACGTTGCTCTTTCCCAGCAGTAAACCCAACCACAGAGGTAATTCCAAGCACTCAGCTTCCCAAACCATTAGATGGAATAGCACAATCACTCTCTTTGATGGGAGAGTCCTTCTCTCACAGCAGGGAGCATCAGTGCTTCCTACAAACCAGTATCCAGGAAGAGCCAAAAAGACTGGTCTGAGGCAAAATGTTGTATTGCCTCTTCCTACAGAAAAAGAGCCTGGAGAAAAAGGGGGCTGAGGTAAATGGGAATATCTGAATGAAGTAAGTAAAAGAGGTGTTAATATAGAATGAACTGTAAAAAAAAATTCTGAATCCTCTGCCCTAGGTGTATTACCAATAAAAAATAAGATTAGCTTCATTGACTTCAAACCCCAACTTATGCCAGATAAGAATTTGTCTGACTTAATTTTACCCCTTACCTTTTTAAACAAGGAAATGTCTCTATATCCTTACCTTCAGCAACAGATGAGCAGAACAGATTCTGTACCAATAATAAGAATCCACACTTTTTATATAGCTTTTAGCTTCTCTCAATAGTTTAAAAATGTCCCACAGAGTGTTTTTTACCCATATTGTAACACCAACTACTTCCCTGTACAATAGGCTTATTCCAGACTTTGTTGGAATTACTCCAGATACATTCAAATGAATGTACAATCCCTCAGTATCCCTCTGACCAAATTTTTTATATATGTGCCATACAGTCCTGTGCCAGCACAACACTGAATTGTCACATTTTCATGTCATTTCATATAAACAGACCCTTTTCCTTTTTTAACTAATGTTTTATAGTGAAGAAGCTGTTCAACATGATATTTCTGAGTGACACAGTCACTCAGAAATATCACTGTGAGGGACACAGTCAGAGATTACACTTTAACATGTACAAAAAGAGCATCCTATTTTGAGCTATTCTGAAAAACTCCTGCAGTTTATATAATTGCAGTGTTGGGACTGACTGGATCTGCTTCTTTATTGCATGACAATCTAATTATTCTTCACTTTCTCCCGCTTGGAGATGGACCAAAAGTCCACTGCAGTTACCACAAGTCTAGCTTTGGGTCAGGACCTTATTTCATAAGAAATAGCTGGTGCAAGCAGCTATTCAGCATGGGTATGAATGTCACAGTCTGGTCCTGAGAATTTTTTTGCAAATTCTTCCATAACTCATTGTGCATGTTCTAAAAGTTTGAGCAAAACCTATAAAAAAGATAATGCTACAGCAAACTACCCTAAGGAAACTACCCCAGTAGCAAGTGTGACGTTGTCAAATAAAACAAGATAGACATCTGTTATTTAAGTTATTACAAAGCATTTGGTGTCATACTCAATAAATAATATTCCAGGAAGTTTAAATGTAATCCTGATGGACACTTAGCAAAAATAATTTTAAAATTAATAGCATATGTAGAGCATATCTGATGGTTTTCTACTCTAAAAAACGAAAGAGAGCTATTTGTGCCAGAAATTGACACTCTTCCAGTTATCACTGTGCTCCAATACAGTACACTGTGTGCATAAAATATCCTCCAGTTTAATGTGCACCAGAAGTGTAGAGGGGGGAGTGAAAAGGAAGAAAAAAAAGAAGTCACCACTGCTGTAGTTAGGAATTCCAGGCTGCTGGTTATTAAAGTGCCCTTCGTTCACCTGCTACATCCAAATCAACAGCGCGGCGATTGGCGCCTGCTCCCGTCAGCGGGTATTGTGTGAGCAGTGGGCAGCTGGAACCCTCCGAGAATCTTCACTTGTCAGAGATGAATCAATCATCTCAAAAGATGTCAGCATCTGCCCAAACCATTTTATATTAGAATAAATGGCAGATGGTGGTGTTTTTATATTTAATCAGTTCCACCAAATGCAGTTTCATCTCTTATAAAACTAAACCATCTGCAGTGTGTAGGTGTACAAATCTAGCTAAATGCCCACTGCAGAGCCTTTCCTCTTAAAGGTAAACTGTACATGTTTAATATTTGTGGATGCTAAGTTCACTAAATTTCAAAAGCTTTAACAAACCACCCTGGTTTTATAAACACTTTTATTTTATTTTTATATTTCAAATATTTAGTATGAATGGTCGATGCCTAACTCTTGTTTTTGAATCTTATTATGTAAACTGATCATATTTGACAGTATCAAAATATCTTCTGTGCAAAATCGTTCCTTCCTTCTTGCTACATAACTTCAGGCCAAGCTTCATAAAGCATGGCACAGAAAGAGGCTTAGTACCTTGTCCAGGACAGAAGACCTCAACAGTGGTATAACTCAGGAAAAAAAAAAAGGTATGACCTGGGAGAATCAGACCTGAAAGTCTTGACCACAGTGAGGCTTTCTCTTGATTTTAGCCCGGCTTTTAATCTATCTCCTGTAACAGCCTCATAGACAAACTGATCAAGCAACAGACTAGATTAAATGGACATTGAGGCAGACTGAGAACTGGCAGAACTGTTGGGATCAAAGGGCTCTGATCAGCAGCACAAAGTCCAGCTGGAGACCAGCCGTTAGTGGAATATTATGGTTTTGATATCTGGACCTGTATTGTTTAATTTCTTCACTAAGGACCTCGATGATGGGGTCACAGTGCCCCCACAGCAAGTTTGCAACAAATGAGAGTGCTTGATGAATCAGATATTTGTGCTGCCATCCAGAGAGATCCCAATAGGCTTCAGAAATGGGCTAACAAGAAAGTCATGATGTTCAAACAAAGAGAAATGCTGAGTCCTGCAGCTGAGGAAGAACAACCTCATGTGCCAAGATATGCTGGAGGCTGACAAGACTGAAGGTTGATTGGCAGAAAAGCATCTTGCTGAGGACACAAAATTGAACACACACCCGCAATGCACCTTTGCCTCAAAGAAGGTGAACAACTTCTTGGGCTGCATCAGGAAGAGTTTTGCCAGCAGGTCAAGAGAGATAATCCTCTGCTCAGCAATGGTGAAAAATATCTGATGTGCTGCATCTAGTCCTGGGCTCCCCAGTTCAAGAGAAACAGAGATACTGGTGCACATCCAACAAAGAGTCACAAAGATAGTGAAGTGATTGGGGTCCAGTTGTACAGAAACTACTGTTCTTTGACTTTTTTTTTTTTTTTGTCACAGTTTTTCTCTTTGTGGCTTTGCTAACAGTAGCATGGAAACACATACAAATTTCAAACAATTTCTCCAACAGAACCTGGGTGAAGCCTGACCAACAACAGGCTGGATAGCTGATTTCAAGTACATTTCATGGGATTTGATGGGGCAAGAGGGGCAGCAATAAAGCAGTCACATATCATAGCACTGTCTTCAGTCTTTGAGCTTTTTTCTGTTTTTACTCAGTCAGCACTAATGCTGGTGTACAACAACCAACACAAATCAGAGCAACTGACACATACTGGACTCTGCTCAGACGAAAATTAACAGTGAAATCACTTGGAGAACCAGAAGTTCCCCAACTTTCATGAAAAGAAAAGCTAAATTCTTAATCAGAAAAAAAAAAAAATCCAACAATGGAAAATATTAAAGATATATCTAGTTGTCTAGTAACTCTACAACTTTGGAAAGTGATATAAAAACCAAAACTGCCTTAAGTTTAGAAAAAAGATTCTTTGCTATGCCATAAACTTGCTGTACCAGATACAATTTTCCTTAGGGCCGTGGCAATAATCATGGTGTGAGGTTTTTGTGCATTGTTAAACTACCCTTACTTTTCAATCCAAGAGTGGCCATGCATTGAGGAATGGCTACAGACTTCAAGAAATCAGCCAGTGTGGGAAGCATTTTGTAACCTTTCTACTTTTTCTAAAAAAAATGAAGATGTGAAAAAATTAAATGAGATTGAAATATCCTTGAGAAGGTACTTCCCAGGGAGCCCCTAGAAATGTAGGCAGAGAAGACACAAGTGAGGTCAAGCCAATGGCTTGCATGAAAATTTGTTGCCCACATAGGCTGCACAATGCAATTGCATCAGCAGGATGGGGACAAGATATGCCAAGGACACCTTGCAGAGGAAAGAGAGATCTCATCTCAGAACGCCTTATATTTCCCCTGTCTTCCATCCCACAGGGGAGAGGAGCAAAATGTGGTTTGTGCTTGAAAGGTAGTTCCTTCCCAGTGTTTTATCTGAGGCAGAGCCCTTTACTCAAGGTCATCTCCTATCCTGCCAGTCCACAGGGAGTAGGCAGACAGGTGTCCCAGCTGGGAAGTAGGGCACCCATCTAGGTTAACACAGTGGTTTCCTCTCATAGAGATTCATGGAAAGCTCTTCTTCAGTTTCAGCCCAAGTGCATTCACAAACAGTCCACTCTGGTTTCAGTTTGAGTTATTCTGTCAAATACAGCTCATTTGAAACCAAGTGACTCCTGAAACTGCTGTTTACTGCATGAAAATGAAAACTATCCCTACGCTGTATTGTTTAAGCCTTTGGGGATTTTAGTAACTTGAGAGCTCAATACTCAAAACTCAGAGTTCTTTTATAAGTTACTAATTTAGTTTGGGCCTTTAGTCCCCCTAGGTCAGTCTTTTTTCTAAAAGCTTCATATCTGTCTCTAAGGAGTCATTCAGGACATGTCTACACACTGTACAAAAGCCTAACTTCAGCGTGGGCATCACTTGTACTTCTATGTCCATCTGTCTTCACCATACCTTGGTTCATTACAGTTTGTATTAATAAGCAGGGAAATGGGGCCAAAAAATCTATCATTGAAAAAGTCTCTTGTAAGGGTTATTGTCTGGGCACAAGGGCAGGACTCTGAGAAGACTCAAATCTAGGCAAAGGCAGAATGTCTGTACTGGCTGCCAGAGCTAGAGCCTGGGAATTTTCCTACAGGCAGAAGAATAAAATGAAGCATTGATATAGTCCTACAGAAGCACATACTTTGCCTTGATAAAATCTCACAGATTAAGAAGCTGGGAAGGGCAAGCTGAGTAAGAAAGAAATCAAGACAAAAAAATGGAGAGGGCAGTGGGCCAAGTGAGGAAGTAGGAACCAAATGACACCAAGCCCATGAAGAGCTGTGCACCACAGGAAGGCTTGGACATAGACAGCTCCTGAAAGCAGTAGGGAAATAGAAGAAAGAAAAAGGAGCATATATATTCTTCATTTTAGGAATATACACCATACAAAGTTTTGTGCATAAATGCACATTTTTGTGTTCGTAAACATGCATGTACACTTATATATCCTTACATGTACATGAGTGCATGCGTTACTCCTTGTGCTATTTCATAAAAAAACGTTACTGGTGTGCAAAAAGTGCAAAATATGTTTGTCTGTTTACTATCAGCTGTCACATGCCCAAAGAACAAATTGTAAACTGACTTTTCCAGTAGGACCAACATTCTCAGCAAAGACGAGCTGACACTAGTCAGGAGCTTGATGGGGAGGCCAAAGGGGCTAATACAGCTGTGAAAGCATAACAGGCTGCCAGACTGTTTATTGGAAAACTGCCAGGGAAGCCAAAAGAAGAGCCCATGTTTCAAACCATCCAGTCAAAAGGGAGCTTGGGAATTCACCATGACTCTGAAAGCTGAGTTAACACCAGCTCAGAGGTGCCCTACCAATGCTGTGACACATTTTAAATAACAGTTTTGTATTTGTATAAAATCCATACTTGATTCATTCTAAGCCACTGACAAATCATCATTCCAAAGGGAAAGTCTCTGCAACGCTAATTTAATCAAATCTGTTATTCAAAATTTCCAAACAGATATTTCTCTCAGAATCACACAAATGCCTAAACACTTTATCTACAATATCTACATGTTTAGCTGCAAAGGACTGCTGTAATTAGTAGAGCTACAGCTCATGCCACAAAGTACTGGTCTCAGGCCCTGTCCTCACATCACTGATATTAAGATATATTCAGAGTTTTTTTATTATGGTCTACAGGTATCCTATACACAGCTTTCAAAAACGCAATGCTACAAGAATAGTACCGATCTTAGCCCACCCAACATGTATAAATGTATAGCACCCATAACAAGCCAAAATAAACAATTTCATTACTCAAAGTCCTAATGATATAGGTGAGGAAGGCACAAAAGGTATGGTAGATGAGCAAAGAATTACTGACACACAAGAGCAGGAGGGTTTTCTGGGGAAAAATTGTACCAGGGATAGAAAATGCATGGGGAAAAGGCATAAAGGTGTAGGCAGAGAACAGATTTGAAGCTGCTAAACTAGTACAGGAAGGTGACCTGGCAGTGTAGGCAACATCTGTAAGGCCCTGAAGATGGGGTTGGGAATAGTTTGTGTGGGGCAGCTAAACAGGAAGACAATGAGTGACATAGAAAGAAAACAAAACTACTACTGGATCACTTAATCTACTGTCAAGTCTGAATGCAATTCACAGATTACAGATTTACCAGCTAGCACACTCCTCACTGTAAATTCCTAACAGAGCCAGCTGTACAGCAGTTTTCAATTTGGCTGCACCAAGACTGCCGTTCTGTTCGCAGCACGGAGCAATGCACACGGAGAGGGCTCTCCTCTTCTGTCACTGTCATTCTGCAGTGTTCAGCACACTGATGGTGGCATCCTGGCCAAAATGCTCCTGCCCTCTGCATCCCCATAAGGAACCCAGACTGAGAAACAAGGGCATGGTCACGCTCTCCAGTTAACACAGAGCAGTTGTGTTGTGGTCATCAACAGTTTGCCATTGGGAAGAGGAAAAGGGACTGTGCCAATTGCTTTGTTCCAACAATATTTCTTCCCAGCCTATTTATAATGCAATTTGAACAGCCATGGAGGACACATTATTTGGATGCCCAACTTGGGGAACACAACTAGCAATGAAGGAGGAGGAGGAACTGCAGAAGTAATGAAAATCATAAAATATATGCTGCATCATCTTAAGCAGTCCCTTTTGTAACTCAGAGTAGCAAATAGGGGTAGAAAGGGTGAATTTTGGGGCTCAGAGTATTAATCTGGAGTTAGTCTCACCCACCAAATGCAAATAAATTCCTCTTGGAGAAGTGGAGCTGTTCTGCATTTATACCAAAAATAAATGTGAGCGGAGTCTCATCCAACATGATAACTATTTCTTCTGCTGATTTCTTTTGGCTTGTTTCATTCTCACCCCACAAAACACTGTGCAATGGGCAAATGAACATGGAGTTCTCCTGCAATAAATTAGATGAGTGAACAGAGGGAAATCAATTTCTAGATGGGTCCTAGTATGAACAAAACCACAATGCCTAATCAGTGCTAGGATGATGAAGTTTGAGGACAGTCTATTATTAAATTATGTTAAACTAAAACATAATTCATTGTTGACTTTCAGTACATTTATTCCAAATTTTGCAGAGATAGAAACTGTGACTGGAATATACAGAGTCTATGAAGCTGTGGAGCAGACTCTGGAAATTAGAGGGATTTCTGCTTCTTCTGCTAATTAGAACTAAACTGGATCAATCTCCAATTGCACAATGCATAAGCAGAAATATCTAGTATTACTAACATGGGATATGACTGAGGAATTAATAGGAAGTTTCTCTAATCTATGAGTTTTAAAAAAGAAATTCTTACCAGGGTTGGAACTAAAGACAGAGAAAATAAATTTTACCTGGACTTTTTGAACAAGTCATATAAAAATAGCAAAACATGCTCATTCCCATAGTATGAGGGTGACCAGCAGAACAGATATGTGGAAGGTATTCTCTAGCAGAGAGTTTAATTGGAAATTAAAATGTCATGCACAATAATTATAACAGGTGTCCTCAAACTTTTTCTAAACGCTTCCCTTGGAAGCAAAATTTGCTTACCTTGCCTTATACTCTTCGTACCTATTAAACTAAAAATGTATATGCATAATTATGAGCAAATTCAGATTCCTACTCTGAAAGCCTATTTCCAGCAACTGATAAGTCTTGAGATGCGCTATCCAGTGGGATTCTCCATGCCTCTCACAGTCCCCCCCAGACAGTCTGCTTTAAACTCTTTATCACTGGACTATGATAATAATTTATCAGAGGTACATTAAAGACAGAATTAGAAAGAATCATCCTGTTGCCACACAATGATGTTCTCTGGCAAATCTGAAGATAGGCACCAGGCCAGGAAGTGGACTTATCTGGAGCACTAATTACTACAGTGCTGTAAAAGAGCACTGTTCAACTAATGAACTTTTTTTTTGTAAGAGAACGCCTTACATACCAATGCTAAAGACAACCGTACAAATGCTTAAAAATTCAGGAGCCATCTGCAGATGTGAGGATGGAACATTTGAGTCACTGCAGCAAGTTACCAATTCTGTGACATTTTTCACAGTGCAATTTTTGAGAGCAGATAAGGATGACCAAGTTCTCCAGTTTGCTCCTGGCTAGGAGCTCGTGATGACTCTGGTCTGCAGGTGTCAGGGGTGGTAGCAAGATACTGCTGCTGCCAGTGGCACATTGAAGTGAAATGAGGTCCTGTGTTCAGCCCACAAACAATTTTTTGGAGCGGACTTTGCAGAATTCCTCTAGCAGCAGAGATGAAGATGGCATTTCTAACTTGCACTGAGGTCCAACAACAGGGCACCCTCCAAAGCACTGATTCAGGTTTGTATTTCTAACAAGGAATAAAAGAAAGACTATCTCTGATACTTCTGATCCTTTTAGTCTGATTCCATGTCTTTATCGCATCCTACAGGGTAATATCAGAAAAAGAGGGAAGCATATCAAAACATGTGTGTCTTCATTTGTTCATTTATTTCCTATTTTTACAAACCCAGGATCTTGGAAAAATGACTTTAAAAAAGGAGCGTCTGTCTGCAGGCATATGGACCCTGAGGGCTGCAAATGACAGCACACTTTCTGCATTACAAATTTTTCACTTAATTTTGAAACTGAAATGTCAGTCTTTAAAAAAATTTTCTTTTAATATCCAAATGTTAAAAAAAACCTGTTTCTGCTTAATTTATACCTACTCACATGTTTAGCTTTTATTTCAAAAGGGATGCTTAAACATCCCGCTAACTGTTCACTGGTAGCCGTGGTTTCCAGCAACACCTCTTATGCCAGTTCCTTCATGAGTAAGAAAGGAGAAATCTCACACTATGAACCAAACTTTCATGACTAATTTTCCCATTCAGAGGCTCAAAGTCGAAACCCAGTTTTGCAACGCATGTAAACCCTTATTTAATTTTAAACTTTGTTCCCACAGCATGTATTTAAAGTTTAAAATTTTGCTGAATGGTGGTTGCCCTAAGTAAATCTTTAGTGCTTTGTTGAATCAAGTCACAAATGCTGATGAAGTTGGAAAACTAATTTGTATCACAAGGAACTTGAATACAATCTTTAAAGACATCTACTTTTTAAGGTCAGATTGTAAGCTCTGATACACACTTCATATCTGCAGCATCTCGGAAAGCATATAAACACATCTGCCAAACTGGGATGCACATCTGTGGCCACTCCTGTTACTAGACAGGCTATCAGATTCACATCACTATGCATGTACATTTCCTGGCTCCCTTCAGTACCTGACCTACTTGTGCTTCCTATGTGGAAGGGTATGGTTTAAGAAGCAAAGGTCATGAATCTCCCTCTTTACACTACACACCCTGCCCACAGACATCAGGTGTATCTATGTAAGCTCCCCTGGAACACTCTGTGCTTGCAGCCATTGCAGCAGACATTTTGAAATAGGTTGTGCAAGTCAACAGCTAGCAGAAATTATAACCACAACATTTGAATAAATTTTAAATGTCCAGGACATTTCCTTTTTCAGCTACAGGACACAAAAAACTCTCCTGTGATTTTACTTCAGTGCCATTCCCATCAACTTAATGAGATTATGCAGCAAGCAAAACACATCAAGGCTGGACTCAAGATTTGTAGGAGGCATTCAACATGTCAGCCCCCACAACAGGAAAAAGTATTCATCAGCTTTGCAGGAGACCTTTGTATGTATCACAATGCCTCCTACATCACCGAACAAGTCTCTCCTATCACCTACCGCATGTATGTAAAACATACACTGCCTCCCGTCCTCTGAGCACAATTTGAGGAGCAAAATCATCTTGCTTTCTGTCAACCCCAACTGGGCAATGAAACCTCACTCCTCCCTTGGCCTCCTCAGAGAGCAGTGTTCAGATTTCTTTTCTCTGTGGAGCTACATCAGCCACCATTATCAGCCTTCAACCTTTGCTAGATCTATTATACATCATTCTGTTAATATGTTCACAAAAATTACTTTCCATCCCTGGTCAGAATTCAATGCATATCAACAAGTCCTATAAAAGGAATAGAGCCATCAGACATAACGTCATTCTGAAACAGCCCCAAAAAAACAAGTTGGCTTTTTAGAGGAGACAATAGGCTTTGAACTTGGTAATTACCATCTATTCCTGATGATTCTACATAAGAAAAGCCACAACCTCCCCTGTTCATGGAGGCTGCAGATGTAAACCCTTCATTATCACTTCTGCTATATAAATGTTCTTTTGCTTTTTCATGTATTTAACCTTTATAATGGTAAAGTAACTCAGTGCTTAAACCAGCTTTAATTATATATTTTCCTGAGTGTTGCAACAAGGTCCCTTGAGTGAGTTACTTGTCTAAAAGGCAGAAAAGTTTGCACAAATGGGTTTTTAAACACTACTTCTGACTCACAGAACTATTTCTCTCGCAGAGCACAGTAGACAAAGAAAGGAGACAGAGTGTTTGTCTCACAAAAAAAAAATATAAATATACATATATATAAAAGTAGTTTTCAGGAATCCAGTCACAAAGCAAATTTTTGTAGAGATTACAGATGGCATTGCAACCTGAGAGGACTACATAACTGGGGCAGGCCCCTTTCAATGCTATGTATCCAAATTGACTCTAGTGTCCAGGACAATGTAAAATTCATAAAACACAAAGCCACTTTCACTCAAGCCCCACATAATGTTCTTCTTGTGGTGCATCACATTTTACATGTAAAATGACTGTATTTTTAAAGACACTTAAGCACTTTAATCTTCAGAAAACAGAAGGCCAAATACTTTTAAGAGTCTGGCCCATTATCAGCTGGAAAGAAATTCATAAAAGCAATTTTAGTCACATTTTTCTTTTCTCTGTTCATCATCAGCATATCTTTTTTCATATATTGGCCTAATTTAGACTGCAAGGTATACTGAGCAGGGAGTAGGTTTTTACATTTATAGAGTGCCCCATAAATTTGTGACACTAGATGTGTTTTTATAATAATAAGCAAGGGAAAAAAATCAATTATTTCAGAAAAATTATACTTTCCTCTCTCAAGCAATTGATATTAATGCCCCCAGCAATAGCTGATATTGCCTTTATCAACACGAGAACCTCCAAAAAATCCTGAAAATTGTGCACATGTGTTTCCATAGTGTGTGCAATTTGGACTCTTGGAAAGTAATAAAGCATTTCAATGCAGGCTGTCTCTTTACCCCTTGCTTACATAAAGGCACTCTGCTTATCAGTGCATCTTCTTACATTCATATGACTAAATCATTAGTGAATCTCATGAGGTTTAACATCACCAAGTATAAGGTGCTGCACCTGGGTCAGGGCAACCCCCAATATGAATATAGGGTGAACAGATGCAGAGCAGCCCTGCCAAGAAGGACTTGAGGGATGCTGTGGGTGAGAGGCTGGACATGACCCAGCCATGTACCCTCACAGCCTGGAGAGCCAAATGTGTCCTGGGCTGCACCAAAGGCAGCGTGGGCAGAGGTGAGGGAGGGGATTCTGCCCCTCTTCACTGCTCCAGTGAGACCCCACCTGCAGGGCTGCATCAGCTCTGGGGGCCCAGCACAGGAAAGACATGGACCTGTTGGAGCAAGTCCAGAGAAGGGTCACCAAGATGACTAGAAGGATAGAGCAACTCTGCTATGAGGAAAACCTTTAAGAAATGCCTTTGTTCTGCCTGGGAAAAACAAAGGTGAGGGGTGACCTAATTGTGACATTGCAGTACCAGAAGAGAGACTACAAGAAAGATGGAGGGACTTTTTACAAGGACATATAGTGACAGGACAAGAGGGAATGCCTTCAAACTGATTTTAAAAAGTAGGTTTAGATTGGATTGAGGAAGGGATTCTTTACTGTGGGGGCAGTTGAGGTACTGTAACAGGTCGCCTAGAGAAGTTGTGGATGCCTCATTCCTGGAAGCATTTCAAGTCAGGTTGGATGGGGCTCTGAGCAATCTGGTCTATAAAAAGGTGTCCCTGCCCACCGCAGGCAGGTTGGAACTGGATGACCTTTAAGGTCCCTTCCAGCCCAGGCCATTCAACAATTCCATGATAAGGCCATCACATCAAAGGGTCAAGATATGCACAAATGAAGCACATGCAGTTTTTGTTTCACTATAAATTTTTTTGAAAACTTATATAACTGCTGTACCCACCTTTATGTAGGCCTTTTATTGTCTCAGCTTTTTAAAGTGCTTCTCTGGCCCACATTGCACAATACATAAAGTGTGGCTTTATGCATATAGCACAGGCTCTAGTGGCATGCATGTAAAATGAATGCAAAATATGCAGCCAAGATAAACTCTGGCAGATCCAGAAAGCAGAGCAGAAGAAATCACTTTGTTCATTACCTTTAAAATCTCTTCCATTTGATAACTATATAGACAATAGAGGGAGAAAACCACTTTTCCTTGCCAGAAAATCATTTTCCTGTAATCGAGCAGAACTTCGCAGGATGCCTACTCTCTATTTGAATCCTTAGGAATTAATTGCTTTATTCACCCATTTTCATAGGACAAGGCCACTAAATAATGAGACCCATCAACCTTTAGAATTAAGGAAAAATATGGATAACATAGAAACAGGCAGGGCTTTTGGTGGCATGAAAGGACACCTCTAGCTAGTTAACAGGAATAGCCAATATATTCCTGATCCTAACTGCAACAATTTTAACAGCTGGTCTCAAAAATAGATCCCATGATTAATACATTTGAAACAAACCTGAGTTGCTAGATTAGGGCACTCTGTTCAGCAGTGGGAGCGTTGGTTAAATTGCGCATCAGATACCCATTGTCTGAGCATGGTGCTGATAGTCACATTGTAAAGCTGATTCTCTAATATTCTTGGGATGCAATGTACTGCATTTTTTTTCATCATTTCCTCTACATGTAAACTGATCTCCTGCGTTGAAGCAGTACTATTTAAAACAAAAGGGTTTGATTTATAGCCAGTCCCCAGCCTCATAAATCACACCTGCAGTGTGGTGCTCTGAGCTCCCTGTGTTCTGCCAGCATTTACGTTTTATAAATGATTTGGGTTTACCTCCCATTGTGATGGAGACTAATACAATTGCATTCTACTCTCCCAGCATTCACTCTTGCTGTTGCTCATTATTCCCACTGGGAATTCAGACCTAGTTTTTGCAAGCTTGTCGGGGGGAAGGGAGTGAAGGTGGCGTGGGTTGTTTTGTGTTTTTTTTAATTAAAGAATGTTGAATTAAAAATTTATGTTCGCATTCTGTAGCTTTTTCTATCACTAGATATACTAGGCAGTGGATTTTTTTCCTCCCTATTGACTTTACGTATATTTAGGTTCCCATTTGCTAAGCTAATGATTTGGAACTTAAGCAGGACAGCAGCTTGAAATGTTCAATATGCAGAGTATTTGACCTTCAGAGCAGCCCAGGTATGCACATCAGCCTTTCTAAAAACTGCATAAGGAGCTTAAATGATCATTTAAAAATAAAGAAAGAATAAAAAAATAATGACATGAGTTCCCCAAAAGACTAAGTGCAAAGATTTTATTTTTAATTCTCAGAATCTAATGAATTACCAAAAAGAAACTTATATAATATTTTGCAATTATGTTTAAAGCTCTCAACCATATAACAGTTCTAGTTGGTTAAGCACGGTTCAGACACTTCGAGATAACAAGACTTGCTTCTTAGAGGTGACAGCCTTAAGTCTTGACACAAGGAATTATTCCTAAGTCATAGGACCATGTAAGTGAGATTGATGGAATTTATGCACGTGCCTTTATTTCCTCTGTATCAAAACAACCAGTGCTTCAATTTGTTCAATTAATGACTATCATCACTGCCTCCTTTTTTGTTAAATACTGCTATTACTATACCCATAACCAACAGAGAACCAATTGTAGCTTCAGATTGGCAAAAGCCACAAACCTAAGTTACACTTCTGTCACAAATACTCAGTACAACTTCAATTCTGTTCTGGAGCCCTGTCTTCTGAGCATTTAAATTGCAGCCTGTTATTTGATGAGTTGAAAAATTTAAACTTGAGATTTGAAAGGCTGCAGTACATATCAATGCATGCTGAGATCAAACTTAGACCTAAATACTTGCAAAAATATTTCTAAAATTAATAGTAGTTATTCAGAAAAGCTACTCCCTTTCCAACATAATTTAAAGGTGAACTGGTATATAGACCTATTCTAGTTCAATGAAGGATTAAGCTAAACACTACTATTAAAAGTAGGTTAAGTGAAAGCAGAAGACATTTTGATTCCTGAATTAGAACTGTCCACACATTCACTTATGCAGGAAGAGCTTTTGTGCTTTAAATGCAAACCTTACTTTCATCCAAATTAACTTTCAAATGAAGGCAGCAAGCCTTGAATTATTGTGCCCATTGTCTGAAAAAATCATATTAAATACTTGTATGAAAAGTAAGATATTGAAGTTCATAGTCTGGGCATAAAGATAATCAGGTGTAACAATTTTTGCCAGGTAACAACTAGCCTAATTTTTAGAACCTGTTTTGCCTTTATGTAGCAACTGATTGTGTAAAAAAACAGGGATTCTGACAAGTGCTTCCAAAACAGAAGTTAATGAATTTACACATTCTGAATAGCTGCTTTATTTCTCTAGCAGTTCAAAATTATACTTTATTCTGGATCAATTACTGAGAAGTAAACACCAAGTTTTTAATGCGAAAATTTGTTATCTCAAATTTCTTAGGTTTATAATCAAGATATGATAGACCAATGAGAAGTGACAGTCACTCTGCAAATATTGTCCATGTGATATTTTATCTTAAATTACATCTTGCTGTGTAGCCTTGTGCATGTAATTCCATACACTCTAAGAAGTCCTCTACTAGGATTTATTTTGTGAATAAATATACATATATTCAGAAAAGAGGTCCAGGATCATGAGCTTCATATGCAACCAAGTCCACTGAAATGTTAGAGAATTTTATTGCAGGTTTGGTCCATTATTATTGCAAGTCCATTTGATCCAACTGCATGTGAGGTTGCATAGTCATAACATATAACATATGCATATACATTCGTTTCAAACAATCCTAAAATTCCAATGTTTCTTCCTGAAGGCAATGTCTTTATACAAGGTGCTGCCAAAAATAAACCTGCCATAAAAAATGTCAATGTTAAAAAGAGAGGGTTTGGTTGAATGCATAAAACGTGCTCCTCCATCAGAGTAATAATGTGAGTTAACTTTGAAGCTTGATTTAAATATTAGCAAAAGTGAAGAATTTATTGCCCTTTTTACACAAAGCAAAAAGGCATTAAATGTGCCCCAACATCTTCAATTAATGAAACCCATTTCAGTGAATGTAGCTATGCTTCAGTTAATGGCTTTGTTTATAATGTGAAGCAGCAAGTACAAGCTATATCTAGAACACTCATAAATTCATCCAATCACCTCTCAGATATTGGCACAATCAATTTAAAAGAAAATTACCAAACTTATGTTTCCTAAACTTCCATTTGCACACACAACAGCAGTAGTTGAAAACGTGTAGTTTGATTTGCACCCATAGTTTTGACTTCTTCACAGACATTTCTGAAGATGAGTATCTAGAATTTTGCTGGAAATTTGCCCTCCTATGATTCCCTAAATGCTAGGATTCTTGACATAGTCCATCCATCTGTTTTCTGAGTTAATTCTTATATAATAAAAGGTCTTGAAATCCACTACATTATTGGAATTCAAATGCCTGTTCCAAATGCTCCTGTAATAGAGCTGATCTTTTGAAAATACATTTAAATGCCCACATCTAGCAGAAGAGGACTGCCTATTTCCACTTCTGCAGCTCATTTACCCCTGGAAGAAATCAATAAAGAAAATTTAACCAAGAAACTTGCCAAATAAATATCTGATAGATCCATTAATATACAATAATAATCAATAAAGAGGGCTTTCCTGGCAATGAATGGCTAGCTGGAAGAACCATTAACTGTGAGAAATTCCCAATGCAGAGTGCAATCCGATCCTGAAAATACTTATTCATATTATCAAACCTTATTCTTACAAAATAGTTCTGATTTGGGTGAGCCAGATGTAACATCCTGCTTAAGCACCATTACATACTTATTGTTCCCTAGGTACATAAATAAAGTAGCATTTTTAGACCATTTGTTAAGTTCTGCAAATATTAGTTACAAAATTACCTAAAAAGAAAAAAAAAAGAAAAACAAAACCGTTTCTTTCTTAAGAGCTTCTTAAAGTTGAGTTCTACGTTCCCATGGATACACTGCATTGGTCCTATAATGGTCTTGCTTCAGCACAGTAAGCAGCAGGGAAACAAGACTAACTCCCAACATTTTCACAGGCTTAGAGCACCTTTATTAGCTAAGTGCTCCTCCAGTGCTGCCCAATGGAACACATCTTTTTTTATCTTTTTCATTCTGAGAAAGAGCTAATTCTTCTTATGGGTCAAGGCCCCAGAGTTGATCTCAGCATAAAAAAATATGCAATTGTATAATTTCTCCCTAATACACCCCAGGCGTGTTTCTCTGGCTGGTTCACACAGTGCCAGGTGGTTGCAAATTACTTATTATCCCAGCTCATTTGTACAACACTAAATATCATCACTGACCTCTCCCCTAGAAATAAGAAGTTTTCAGTTTATACACAGAATCCTGTTTTCTAGAAGAATTCTTAGAATGATGGAATGACTACCAATGTAAATAACAATCAAATACCTCTGCTCTGAAAAGAATTAGTTATTCTGAGATGTTGCATGAATCTCATCTTATCCAACTGTACATGTGAGGAATAATTCTCTGATGCTACAGGTTGTTCTGCTTTCTTGTTCTTTGATAAAAATGATCATTATCGTCCCCCAGATAAATGTCAATGACATTTTTAAGGGAAGTGATTGGCAAAGAGAGAGTAATCTTGGAAGAAAAAGAAGCTATTGAAAAAAGATAATTTTCTTTAGATGCAAAGGAGGCAGAGAAGGGTTACCAGTGGAATACACGGGTTTTCACCTCTGTACCAACACTTCAGATATAGCTGAGGTAGTCAGTGATCAGAAGTGGTGAGTCTGAAAATGCTGCAAAACATCCAAGATGCAGAGATTATTAACAGCAACATTAGAAATGCAAAAGAGGGAAAATAGGGTTAAATTAATATTAGCTTTCAAAATAACATTAAAACATCTCAAAAGAGAATACAGTTAAGAGAAATCCTATCTTCAGGGTGAGGTGAGCTAGTGACCTAACAGCTGTTTTCTACAAGATGTTTTCAGATGAATAACAGCCATTGCTGCACCCAGGGCAAATTAAATTTTCACTAGACTAACTTCTAAGATTGCTGCTGATCTTTCTAACATTCATCAAAACTCCCCTCTGATCTGTTTCATAAAAAATTCATCATCTATGTTTGCTAGGTTCAGAACGGCCAGCAAAGTTCATCGTAAAGTTCTTTTTAATTAAAATATTATTAAGCTCAATATTTTAAAAATCGCTACTAAATTCACAGTTTAGGGTATCCCAAGTGATGCTGTATCTAAACTACTGTAAAGATAACCTGTCCTTCCTGCACAACCATCAACACCATTGGTTTTGCTGTTTACTGTCTTCTTTCAAGTTTCTCAGAGGCTCCCCAGCCTTGCGGCTATTATCACTCAAACCAGGACATTGGATGCTGATGCTGCCTGGGCTTTCAGGAGGCTGTGCAGAACAAATAACCATCATGGCCAATATCTGGAGAGCTGTGACATTGCTAGATATGAGCTTGGCTCAGTGGCTCCATTAGCCCCATCAATACACATCCAATGGCCATGTGAGCAGCTATGTGATGTAGCAGCAGTCATTTCAGAAGAGTCATTGACTGACTTACTGCACAGACACAGAACTGACAATTAAATGAACTAACAGCTTCAGCTTGCTTGCCATGATCAATTTAAGCTACAATGCAGTCATGTGGGGAAAGGTTAGGAGCAGCATGCCCAAGCCTAAACCACAGCTCTCATTTTGTGATACGTCTTCCAATAGAGAGTTTTTCTGTCAAGGGCAAACAAAGCATCTTAAAAATAATTTTCATTGGTTAATCTTAAAAGTGCGCTTTCTGATGCAGGGCAATATATTTTGTCCAAATAAAGTATGGAACAGTTAAGTGGAACATCTTCTTAGTGGGCTGAGGATCCTTTGCCCTGAGCAGAGAAAGTTCCTGTATCTGGAAGGGAGTCTACTGATCATCTGTATATAACCCATACCTGGGTCAGAGTCTTTGCTGTCTCACATAATGGGTATTTACATCCATGCAAAGACTGAAACATGGTCACTCTGAGCAGACTTTTACAGCCACTTTGCAGCTCACAGAGCAGGCGAGTGGAAAGCTGGTCAGCAAAGCCAGCACTGCAGATATTACATGCAGTAGAATTTCTATTTACAGTATATTTTTCCATGCTCCTGTAAATCCACTTTTGGTTTTCCTTCATTCTTGATACAGAAATGGTTTATTTACTTTTCATTTCCCTATCCTGCCTGAAAAAGGTACATCACTCTTTAAAACTGATAAAAAACTAAGTCACACTGAAGTGGTCTTGTGAAACTTATCCAAGTTCTTCAGTACAATTGACGTGTTTTCCTTTTAACACAGATATGGCAGAGTTGAATAGACTCCCTGGAGACTCCACAGTTATTTTCAGTAGCAACAAGAGCCCATCCCAAACATAACTTCCAATCTGTCATCCCTCCTTGAATACTAAAAAGAGCCTCTTCCCCTTATTATAATGTACTGAAACCAACTCTGTATAACAAAAACACCTCCAACACTCCAGTACCACCTGAATAATTTTCTTAGATACGTATCCTAATGCCACAATTGCTTTCATGTAGATCAAGTCAGAAGGATTGTGCACTGCCTTTTCTCAAAACCTACCAGCATGGGAAGTTCCACTGTGAGATACACATTTCTGCCAAGGGCAGCATATAGCATCTTGGAATTTAAAAGGACCACTAAGGAGGAGGAGATGCACACAGAGGGAAACAAAGATTTAATGCAAGCTAGAATGTTTGGGGAGTCCCCTCCAAAATAACTAATTTTTAAAATAAAGCGCCAACTCAGCTCAGTAGCAGTTCTATGTAACAGCAAACATCAAAAGTTATAACAGAGAGAATTTATAATTTTTTTTGGCCAGTGACTCATATTCTTACGGGCAAGTAATTAAGAGCATTTCCCACCATTAGTATAGATATAGGATCTCTACATTTCTGGCAAAGTTATGGTTATTGTGGAAGCAAGAGCTTTCATTTCATGACAGTAACTGTCTGTGCATATTCTCATTAAAGTCTTAACTTCAACAATAAAGTTTGGAGACTGTTTTCCTGGTGTTATTATTTCTTGTAGAACGGCAAGATTACTGTAAAGAAAAGAAAACAATTAAGATGCATTGTTTGAATGTGATCCCTCATTCGAGCAAATGCATCATTTACAGAACATATTCACATTTCTTGTGCTCCAAGTTTATGTAACAGTGTGCTCGCTTTCCAAAAATTTGCATGCAAGGTCTGAAAAATTTTTCTCCTACTAGGAATAAAGTCCTACCCACATACATATTAGAACCTTTTAAATGTCTTTTCAAAAGAGATGGGTCTTCGGATAAAACACGAGACATGAAAGGCCTGAAGACTGCATACAATTCTCTTGTGAACCACGAGACATGATGCTCTGACAGCACAGCCAGCCCTTGAGCATTACTGTACATCTGCAATCCAACCTGTGCTCAGTCCCACTGCACAGCTGCAGTCCTGGGGGGGCATTCCCCTGAGCCCACAGCACCTGACATCCCTGGCACCAGCCCTTACACTGTTCCTTGTGTCTCAGTCCCAGTGCCAGGGGCTGAGCAGCCACAGCACCCAGCACAGAGACACCATGACAGCACCCGGAATGGAAAAGGGGATCTGAAGCTTAACTTGCCCTGACAGACAACAGAGACAATTAAAACCAGTGATATGATGTGTGTGCACCTATACAGAAATCACAGCAAAGGTAGAGAAATGCAGTGCTATCCTGCTACCTCTGCTCAAACAAGGACTTCTACCAACTTTTTGGGGACATATCAGTCAAAAACTAACAAACACACAGTATTTAATTGTCTTAAAATATTCTCAGTTTCATGGCACATGCATACAAAAGATAACAACTTTAGTTCCCTATTACTATGAATGCATTAAGCACAGCATCAAAAGTATTCCTGAAACTATTTTGTTTATCTTCTGGCATTGAATTTGATACGACTAGAAACAATTCAAAATTTGTTAAAGTAATTTTTAAGCCAAATATTATCATCATCGAAGCTCATGCAAGTGCTCATGCCCATGCACTGGAAAAATAGGAATATCATATTATATTTGTCATGATTATTGATAGTAAAACATTTCAAGACAGGTTGTAAGAACAATCGAGATTGGTAAGGAATGGTTGTATTATTAAATTTCATCATTGGCTCAGGGGACTTAAGACAGCAAGTACACAATCTCTTTCTTGTTTTTAAATTATTATTTATATGGACTTAGCCATCCTCTATTAAATAATGTCATATATCCACTGACCAAAAAAAGCAATTGATCAGTTGAACAACATAGGAAAGTTTATCATCTGTATGCAACATTGCAGACTTTTTGCAGTTTGAGTACCTAAAGTGCCATTCAGAAAAATGTGTCGCCAAAGGAAATTAATTGGGATTAATTTAGCTGTCTCATTCTAGGATTGCAGCCTAATAAAAAATTCTCCCTGATGTCTTCCTATTCCTGCTGCTCAGTGAGGTCAGACAGGAGGTTCAAGGGAACAGGTAATTTATTTTGCAATCAGTATTGACTTTTTGGTCTATCATCAGTTTTATTTCAGTGGGAGTAGTGACCAAACAGAAGACATGACTTGGTGTGCGACCAGCTCAAGAGATAGTTCATCCTCTGACTACTAAACACAACACAGAATATTAAGAACCAACTTTCGCAAGCACCAGCTGATAAAGTCTTTGTAAAAACTGCTGTGAGGTGTACATCCCCAGTGCTCATACTACCAGCCATTTACTACTGTTCATCCTACTTCCTGGAATCTTCACACTTCCTCCTGGGAGAGGAAGCCTCTACTTCCTCCTGCACACTCAAAAGCTACACCACCAAGAATCAAAACTGTTCTCTCACCCATTCTGTGCTGAAGGAACTGCTAGTTTCTTAAAAGTGGCACACGACCAACTGCTAACACCAAAAGCAACATTCCCAAAACTAAGACTGGATAACAGATTTTGTTAAATGCCTTTAGGCCTTTGAATGACAAGAAGTCAGCAGCCCTGATTAAGTAGCCACAGAAGCAGTCATAGAATGGTTGGCATTGGAAGGGACCTCCGGGAGTCATCTGACCCAACCACCTTGCTCAAGAAGGGACACCTGAAGCAAGTTGCCCAGGACCATGGCTTTTGAATCTCCAAGGATGGAGACTTCACAGCCTTCCTGGGCAATCTGTGAGTGACCACACTCACCATGAAAAAGTGTTTTCTGATGTTTTGATAGCACCTCCTGTGCTCCTGGTTGAGCCCATAGCCTGCTAGAAAGATGGCAGAGAGAAACTACCTGTAATACTATGCAGAGTTAGAAGACAAGAAGGCTTTGCTAAATGAGAAAATTTTAAACGTGTCTATGCACAATTATAGGCTTCATACACATAAGGACCAATTTTTCCATTCTTTTAGTGGTCCTGTCATGAGCTTTGTGATACAGCTTCTGTGAAAAGCTCAAATTGCAACCTTTGTGCTCTTCTGCCTCTATCAAAAGATCAGCCTCACTCTCTGCAGTGACTGACACACAAAAATGAATTACAGTGAAACTTCCACAAACTGTCATCTGGAAAAGGCCAAGAAGTCTGATTTTCTTCATTGCAGCAGCTTTGGGTAGGAGTTTGAATCTTTGTTATGGGTTGTGGGGGTTTTTTTCTGGAAAAATATTAGTTTAACGTTTTTGAAAAGATTTTGCCTTTTTTTTGTGGGCATATCATCAAAGCATATTAGTTTAATACTTGCTATCATTCATTTATTGGAGAAAAATCATTAAACACACGTCACTTCAAAACTGTGTGACACAATATGAAATTGAAATGACCTTTATTTTGGCATACTAGTGCACTGAGTTAGAGTATTACGAAGTCCCAAGTGTTGCCTGTTTACAGATGCCAGACAGACTACCACTATGGCTCTAATGTGCTCAGAGATTGTGCAGCGTATGAGCAACTGTAACTAACTGAAAATAGTGAATTAGCTGTGGGGGAAGATTCACAGCTTACCAATGGGAAAAGCCACTACTTCAAGAAAATGGTTTAATTTATGTTGGAAATTTGACCAAATTGATATGGAAATTTTGACCAAGTATTCACTTTTGTTAGATGCTGTTTCAGTGTTTGGCCTCCTGTCTTGCAATCCATAAACTTGCATCTTGGGTCTAGGATACTTCTTCCCTTCCATATGGTTCTCACACCAAGTCTGTAAGAGTGACAGCTGAATGAGTCACAGTCATGCTTAACTTCAAGCACAAAGGTGTCTAATTCTAGGTCTTAAAAATGCACATGACTGCATCATAAAAAGCCACAGGCTGCTGCAACACAGATCTTCAAAGCACTGTTAGGGAGTGCACAGATGTGTATGTCAACCCTCTGCACCCACTGTGCCATTCTCAGGACTCAGGATAGTCAAACAAGAGTCAGATTTCCACTCATTTCCTGAGGTTGTTCAACAGCATCTGATGGATGCTGTGGATCACTAAGATTCTGTCCCCTGGACCTTTTAACACATTTTCAGGCATCTCCTCTCACATCAGGGGACTTCTCCTGAAGAGGTGCAGTGCTCCAAGACAAAGACGTGACTGATTCTTATATCTGTTCCAACAAGGAACACCACAGCTAAAGCAGTTGCAGTGTTTCACTGTGCCCAACTGAGGTCCTTCTCCTGAGGCCCAACAACACAAAAGGCATTTTGTAACAGCTCCCTTTGAAATCAAATTAGCGATGTTTCAAGGCGTGACCCGTAAAGGGCTGCTGTCCAGAATGGACATGTGTTTGACAGACACATGTTCCACCTAGAGCCCCTCTTCAAGAGTACAGATGGGATCAAGATGTGTGAACAGAGCTCCAAAAGGGGAGCCATGGGATACCAGGGTATACAGCAAAGCACTCTGTCTCAACAGATAAAAAAGAAACAATATCAGATACAGTGTGAAATAGCTCACTCCAGCTGGCAGGACAGATTCTGACAGAATTATATAGGTATGATTATTGAAGAGAAAGATGCTATTCCATATGTGCAAAAGCCAGCAAAATATAGCCCAAATTAAACTATGTAACCTTGTGCAAACTCCTTATAAAAGTCATTTTTAAAAAAAGGCACAATCTCCTACTTTAATTTGTCCATACACTGCAAAATGCTAAAAGTTATTGTGAGCTGTAGCACAGAATACCCATGAACACAATTTGGAAACTAGGAGTATCTAGAAAGAAGCCTATTTTTACCTGTCTAGCTATAAAATTAATGGAAAAGTTAGAAAAGAAGATGAGCTTTCAAGTTTGTCACAATGTATTTGCTTACGTGACAGAAAACTAACCATCCTGTTGTCCTGCAGGGTCAATTTCTCTGGAGCAGGAATGACGATGAGAACTCCCATCCACAGTGTATAAAACAGGAAAGCATTTGGTGGTTGGACTTTCCAAACATCCAAAGGTCCCATTTGACTGTAGAGAAAATTAATTTAAAGCACAGCAACTTCCTAATGCAGTCCAGGCCTCAGCTCCATAATTCATTTTCACATGAATTCAGAGACAAGAAAAAAAATCATGCTAGTATATTGGAAACACCTATAGCAGCCAAACTAAAAGAAATATCTGCTGTCAGGAACTCCATCAACTACTCCTTGTTGCCAGTGTCTTCCGTCTAAAAAGGGGACAGGACAGAGATTAACTATGTGTATTTTGCAAGATGAAACAGAGTCCAGGGTGAGACACAGGCTGTGCATTCTTCACTATGTGTCAGGACCAGCCACTTCTGAAAAAAACCCAGGTAACTTTAGACCAGGACTAGGAGCCAAGGCTAAAATACCACAGTGAAAAATGCCTGTGGATGACAACAGCAGACTTTACTGATGGTAGAACTTAACTTACATCAGACTCCCAATGGCTCATTTCTTCAATGATCTTCAAGTTCTGCCTCTGCTAACAGTAAGAATGGCAACTGCTTCAGGAAATGGAACTCATTCTCACAAAAAGGATAGTGGAGTATGCCATACTCTACACAGTTCAGACATAAGATTATAGCCAAGATTTGGCCCAAGTTCTTGTATATCTGTCTTTTCAGCTGCATTTAATTACCTAAAAATCACCGAGTAACACTTGTGATTTTCATATTATTTTTTCAGGAAATTACTTTAGAGACCAGGGAACTGTCACAGTGATCACAGAACTATATGCAAGTCCCATCCTGACAAACTCACCATCTCTGAGAGACATACACAATACAAGATTCAAATCCTGATATCATATGCCAACCCAAAAAAGGTGGGAATTCAGCTGACTCTCCATATTCAAGGAGAACTTCTTCCTTGGCCTGCCGAGACAGTCAGTTGTCAGACTGACTTTGATCATTCCCTCAGGGCAGGAGTGAGGAAACCAAACTTCTACCACTAGAATTTGATGGTGAATGACTTTGCATATGAATCCCAATGTGGCCACAGCTCTTTCTGTTGGATTATAAACCTAGTGACAGCTTTGATTAAGGAGTTAGTAACTAAATGGTAATAGGATCATTCTCATCTGTGCCTCTTTTTCAGCAGCAGAGTGACATTCTCCTATTGTTTGTGAAGCAGTAACTATTCAAGTTCTCCATGTGGACCATAAATTAACTTGGCCCTGGAAACTGTGCTGTTGGAGTAGTCCATTATGAAAAAATATTAAAAAATTAATGCATTAAAACACAGACTAAAGGCAATGATCAGTCTGCCCTGTCACCCAGGTTAGTGAACAAGAGCCAACACTTAGGCTTTGAGTTTCCCCCTAGAGTGGTACCTTTTCCTTTTCAGTCCATCATGACATATTTACAGCCTTGTCTCTCAGCAGTCCCTACTAAGACTACAGGGATCTACACTGGCCCATCCTGAATGTTATTTTTCTTGTGCTACTACTGTTAAGAGCCAGTAGAAGATATTCAGAAAGGAATTAAGAGTCTGTGTTAATGCGATTTGTGTCATCCCCAAATATCTTAGATTAGGTTAAACATACTCTTTCCCCACTTCCCCATTTCAACACAGCTTCCCAATGTATATGCTGTAGAAGTAAGCTTGCATTAGCTCTATCTGCACTACACAATTGAACAAGCCTGGGACAGCTCTTTGGCATTGCAGCTACTGTCTGCAACCATTTCCTATTCATATTATTTAACCCTCTTTACCTCCAAGACAAGATGGTCAGATACCTGTTCAGAATGGGTTCTGGGTTAGGGCTCATCCCTGAATGGTGCCTAAAAATTATTTGAGAAATCTAGTTGGTCCAGGTCTACAGCCTGCCAGGGACTCTTCTAACACTTAATTGTAGACGATGTGGTGGTTGGGGATGCTTCCCCACAGTTTTCTTTAACAGTATAGATATTGCTATAGACAACAGGAAGAGAAACTCAAAATCATACAGGATCCAGTAACCAGTGTTCTGGTTTTACTGTTGTTTTGTTTTCATTTAAACTCCTCATCAAAACAGCCTTCTACGGACTAATATCGTATTCTACTCATTTACAAAACTATTCAATGCTCCTATGAACACCTTGATTAGCTGTCAATATATCAAACTTAAAGCATTATATTAGACCCTGGAAATATTATGGGTACATAAAACACACCCAGAAAGGATACAATCCTGTCAGTCCAGAAGGAGTCTTTTTTTCAGACCTCCATAGAGAAAGAGACTGAATTTCTCTTAAGGGGGTACCCAATCTGCATCATTCAGCAGATCTAAAACAAACTGAATCACATCACAGAGCAAGCAAGCATTTACAGGTCTCTACTCTAGGACAGAGCTCCCCATCCCTTATCTGAGTGAGACAGCTCCCACACGAAGGTCACTGGTTTCTGGGTTATTCAAGCATTCAGTGTTGATCTAGAGTCAATCTGTTCCCACTCAGTTATGCAGCTAGGGCACACCACCCCTCAGTTTCACTGTACCTTCTCAAACACACAGACACAAGGACAGTAGTTTTAAATCCTTATATAATGGGAAAGATCTTCCCTGCTCAGAGACAAAAATCCCTTTTTCTCCCTGGCATCATTACTTGGTAGCAATAACTCCAAGGTGTTGAGACCACATTTAGCTTTACGGAATAAAACATAACAAGCTGTCAAAATGTGCATAAATAAATTAGAGTCATTATTCCAGCTTAAGGTTCTGGGGACATAAACAATCCTCTTGAAGTTCGCTGTGACATTTTTTGCAGCAAGAGCCAAGCATTAAAATTACGTCCTGTATACAGAGAGCTGTAAATGCATTCTGTCTTAGGGCCTGGCACTGCAGCACAGAAATCAACAGGCCTGTCTTGGAATAGAAAATACAGCAGTTCAGGGCCAATTCTCTGCCCCTGAGCACAAGTTTTATGGCACAGCCCATGTCCATATGGCTAAACTCTGTCCTGCTCACTCCCCAAAGAGAAGTTCTCATCCATATCTGCCTGCTTGGAAGAGTCCCTGGCTCTCACTGCTGCCCTGACCCATCTCTAGGCCCAGCTGCAGAGAGCACTGGCTGGCACGGGCAGAACCATGCCCCAGAGTGTGCTAACACCCAAACTCCACAGGTCACCAATGCCACTGCTCCCTGCCCAGTGTACCAATACAGCCACAGTCTGGGACTTCTGCTAGGATACTACCCTAAATGCTTACCCTTTTGTAAGTGACTTTCAGTTATATAATAAGAAATGCAGAAAGTGAGATCCAAAAGAGATAAGAGGAGTGAATACATACATACATTTTGTGTGTATAAGGATATAAAGGAGCTGTACCAGGTAAGACCACATTTCCATCACGCCTGCATCACTAACCAATTACATAAACTTAAGAAACAGTGTGATACCAGGGTAAGCATACAGTGATACCTACTCAGCACAGTCCGCTGCAGCCCTCTGTGACTCAGAGGCTTCCTGAACAAAAAGTGGTATCCTGGTATTTAAAAGCCTTCTGAGGATTCTTCTCTGGAATTAAATGCTGTATAATTAAAAATCCTGTGAAAATAGGCTTCAGCAATTTGAATTATAAACAAGGACCAAACCCCTTCATTCAGAAAACACCCTTTACATCAAAAGAACATCAAAACAAGGATGAACAAGAGTAGTGTCATTACAAGAAAGCCTCAAGCTGAAAGCTACAATCTCTAAGAACAAAATGGCACTGACATTATGACAGAAAGCTTTTGCTTGAGCTCAGTGCTCATAAAACACAACAGAATCAAATTTTGTAGTGTATTCAAGGCAGAACCTGCTATGGGAGAAATCAAAACAAATAGCTAATAACTCCGGGGAATTGCAGGATCCCTCCTATTTTGCAACCAACAATTTTTAAAGCAATTTTTTTTCCAAAATTTTTTTGTATAGCCCTTTAAGGTTTTTTCAAAACCACCATAGCAACTGCGTCTTTGGGTTCTGATGGGTATTTTTGAGCTACTTGCTAAATCCATATTAGGAGCTGAGGCAGCCGTGGCAGTATGAAGGATTGTTCCATTCCTGAGTGGGAAACATTCTTGCATTTTGTCCAGCTGAAATACTGTATTTCCAGTGAAAATGCCATACTAATAAGCTCACTGGTGATGTTTATCTAGAAATTATTAAGACAGAAAAACTTTTCATTTCTCTGTCTCCCTTTGTCTTTCTCTTCAATGTGGGATCAAGTGGGTCAAACCAAAAACCTAAATGTGTTTTTCCTCCTAATAATAAAGAAATTTATATTTCTTTACTTTTGCCTTGATGTATCAAAAACATACCAAGGTAGAATCATCCTGCTTTCCAAAACTTTTTGTTGACCACTGAAAGTAAAGACTCCCTAGAAATTCACCTAGCACAGAAAAGTTCTAGTTTGCTCTGTGCTTACTCACAATGTCACAACAATGCAGTTGCAAGCTTGAAGATCCATGATCTGACTCCTCCGAGATTTCTCCTCTCCTCCATGTACATTGTAAACATGACACAAATGCAATCCAGTATTTTTATTTGGGAAATCATGGAAAGTTACAGAAATTAATTCGGAGCGGATGACAGAACAATTCTGACTAGGACAGAAATCAGGAAGAATAGGAAGTCTTCTGCCAAACTTGGGAAGGAGGTAAAAAGACAACAGAGAATTCATGCTTCTATAGATCACTATTTGATGTATATTAGAGGAATGCTGGTTATGTAATTCAATTCTCTTCTGCCAAAAATTTCCTCATCTGCAAAATGGTGACAGCAGTACTGCCAACCTCAGAGGGATCCTGGAGGACAATGACTTCTTTCCAGTGTTCTTACACTGGGCAAGTATTAGATGATGGACAGAGGAGCCCATCACCACTCTATGGCCTCCTCAAATGCCCAAGAAGAATTATAGGACTCCTGGCATGCAGAGCAGATCTATTCATGTGCGATCATTTTACCTAAACCAGCACTGGCCTGGATTCCTCAGATCACTAATCACCTTCAGCTCAGAACACAACCACTACACCAATGCAAGATAAAAACCACAGTGCTTACTTATGTGCAAGATCAAATTAATAGAGAAACAGAATAAATTAATCTAACAATATCAGATCAGAATATATTTGGGTTGCAAAGAATTTGAGAAAAACAAAGAGGGGGAAGCCCCAAAGCTATGTAAAATGATCCTTCAGACTAACCAGCAATTCTAGTAAGCCAGCCATACAGCAAGGGCTCTGGGATCAGCTTGGTAGGGAAAATAAGCATTCTCACAACATGTAAGCTGTAAGAGGTGCAGCAGGGGTGACACAAGCCCCTCAAAAATACTCCATTGTCGATGCAGCAATATCCTTCCAGAAGGAACAGTTTCATATGACAGTGTCCCAAAGTCTCTCACACCCTGTTAGTCATCTCCAGGTCTTGGAACATATGGAAAAAAACAGAGGCATCACTACAAGATATCCCTGCAAACAGGTTAATACACAGGAGAGGCAGCTTTACAAAACGACACCATGAAGTTCCCCATTTCTTTTCCTCTCAGCCTATGTTGTGGCAGGATAAAGGACAGACATAATAAATATGGGAATCACAAAAAAAAAACAAAACAAAACAAAAAAAAAAACCCCACACCCTAGGAAATGTTTTTCTAAAAATAGTCTGTGTACAAGATTATATCCTACTTCTTTCCACTCTGGTGGTTACAGTCCAGCTTACATAGGCATGCCTTATCACTAAAGACAGGCAATTAAATATGGGAACGGATGTCAAGTCAATGGTCTGCGTTCTTGTGAAACCATTTCACCACTCTTCCACAAACTGGAAAATATTTAGCAAGAGGTGTGCAAACTGAGCCCAGGTGCAAGAGTGTGCTTGAAAGATGAATATCATCTGCTGGAAGCAAATCTAGACAGAAGGATTCAGCATCAAAAATATTTCCTTATTTCTCCAGATATAAAATTTTGTTCCTCTGGCCTGAAAATATTTGTTACTTTCATTTTGAAACTTTGAGTTTTCTATTCATACTTCCAACAACAAACTGTCAACTGCTGTTACAGAATTTACAGTGTTTCACAGAAAAACCTACTGACCTCAGCAAAATATTCTTCTGCTTGCTCACACAGACCAAAGCATTTGAGCCATTGGAAAACACAGCAGAGAATAAAATATTCAGCCACTAAAACTCACTTATCCATTTATTTTTTCTGTAACAGCCTTTCAGAGCTTCAGTTCAGTGACATGAAAACCTCCCAAATCTGGAAAGTGGTCAGTCTGCAGAGAAAGCACTTTCCAACAGCTTTGATGTCCCCTAGTGAGACCCTACATTACACCAGAAGCCCCAGGGATACATACTGTAGCAATATGAGGGATGAAATTTGTCCTTATATTTTCGTACTGCTAAAATCCAGCATAATCCTCATTTTGAAGACTTAAGTGAGACTTAAGCAGTACATAGCCTCATACCAAGTCTTCTTTGTGTTGGCACAAATTTCACCCAGGCAAGACAATATTTGCTCAGGTGCAGTACCTTGGGTGAGAGTTAATCCCTTTCATTTCTGACACAATACTTATTATGTACAATAACTAATAAAAGCCACTCTTGAGATCGACAACCTACACATTTTCAATTTCCTCTCATGTACTGTAGTCTTTCATAAGCTCCTTTGATCCTGTATAGGTGTCAATCTTTGCATGCAAATAGGTCACAAGAAAGTTCATCTCATGTTAATAGCCCAGTCACGTTCAGATACATTGATTTTAAGCCACTTCCATTTCCAAATTTCAATTTATTGTCTTACTTTAGTTATTGAATTATTCTCAAAGATATGAAGCCACAGAGACTGTGATTTTGTTTGGACCTGTATTAAAAAGGAAAAAGTCATGTCAAATATCAAAGCTTCCTTCTTGTCTGGCCAGTTGGAGACACACGTGTACACTCTGCTCTTCCCTGTCAAGGGAAAGGTGGCCCATCTGAGGCAGAGTTTTTGGGGCCTACTGACCCTGACACACCAGTTGGTCTGAAATCACACAAAATGCAGAATCAAATCATGTGGCCTCATGAAATCTGAGCTGAGGTCTCTGAATCTGGGGAAAGGCAGAGGGCTACCTGATGCAGGCACTCCCAGAAGAACTCTAGGAGTGCTCTTGTCTTTGTCCAGCCCCAGATGCTGAGCACAGCCCTTCACAGGCTGGATCTTGCTGCAGCCTGAAATCCCTGCCCAAAGTAAAACATCCTCCATAGCTTTTTTTTTCTTTTTTTCCACAAACCACCAGCACTAAAATTCTGCCTTCTTTGGTGTTTCAAACAGGACCAGAGGCTGCCAGTGACAGAGTACAAGACCAGAGTGCCTGGACTTAATCTTTTCTGAGAAGGCAAACCTTACAGAAATGTTTGTTTTCGCTCTGCTGTTCAACATTCCAGCTAGTGGGAAGCTTCAGAAACTTGTTCCAATGGCTTGTTTCTCCTGCTCCCTCCCATGGCAAATTGAAATCAATATTTTTAGATTCTTGTCATTCCCTTGAAGACTCTCTCTCTCCCTCCCTTTCTGAGGTCACACAAACTTTGCTTTGGACTCCAAACTATTAATTTTTCACATTACTCATTTTAGGTGTCTGAAAAGCTTCTTACTCATCAGCCCATAGAAGGAAGTGTTCTTTTTCTTTTTTTCTTTTTTTAAGACAAATAATAGATACAGATCTCGGCAATGGAAATTAAGTCTCTTCCATGCCATTGCAACAAGGTGTCTCCAAGCCTGACTTGAAGTTGCCCCTCCTTGGCATACACTTGCTGGCTTTGCTTCACGATCAGAGTGCTTTGCTTCCATAGACACAGGGCACAGCAAAAACAAAAAAAATCTGTGCCAATTGAGAAAATCAGGAGTCTTTTTCTAACCAGGCAAAGTAACTTCAGGGAATCGTAGTGAAGTCAAATTCATTTCCCACAGGTCACCAAACACTGTGTCAAATATTACTGACTTTTGGTAGCCATGAGCTTTAGTTAGGCTTACACTCTAAACTAGAGCTTAACAGCTGCATAGCCCAGGGTCAGCTTCAGGAGCTCAGCAAGGACTCCTGTCAGCTATGCCTGGAAAAGAGATGATCATGTAACAGGAAGTGGCCTGTGAAGCAAGAAGCAGCCTTCCTCATTCACCAAAAAGTTCCCTTTTCTGCACAGCTCCTCTTCCAGACTCATTTGGACTAGCAGAGGAATATACCAGTGCAGTCTAACCTGCCACCAGGGAAGAATGTTTGTGCATCTGATTCCTCTATCTCTCTACCAGAGCTTTGCTCTTGGATCTCCTGAGGCTCCTGATAGCCTCCTATATTACTGCAGCTGTTTGTTTAACATAAACCCATAAAATTCTTGAGGTTGCCACATTGCCCTTTTCTCCTGTCCACACCCAGGATCTCTTCATCTTCTTACACACAGTAAACAATTCCCCACGGGGTACACATTTGTTGTGATAACTCACCAGCCCATTCAAACTTCAACTCTGATGCACACAATGCAGCAAGCTTGTGCAGTGCTGTCAGGTAAGACTTTGCTGATGCACTCAGATTTTACCAATAAAATAATATTTGTGTTCTCAAAACCATCTACTGAAGTCTCCCAGAATGCCATGGCAAGTATTTTTAAGGAAAAAGAAAAAGAGAGAGAGAAAATATTTTTCACCATAGAGACTTCAGCAAGTCAGCTTATGCAGACAGGTTGGAAAGCTTTTACAAAGGCATAAAGACAGTTTTTTTTCTGCTCACTTATACAGTTCCTTTGGTTTAGTACAAATTGGATGCAAGTAGTACCATAATCAAGTATCTCTGGTTTGGTCCTTGAGTGGGCAGAATACAACTGAAATCTAGATGACCCACATTTTTTACATCAAGTAAGCCAGGATGACATACAGGGCAAAACAAACCAATTTGCAAGTGTCCTATCCAGATTTTCAGTCTGAAAAATCTGCTGAGCTGCTTGTGCTTGTTTGGAAAAAGTCTTAAGCCTAGATCAGCAAGAAGGTCTTTCCTTGCTGCATTGCTTCACGCCTGCCTGGAACAAGGTCCTGTGCAGCTATTTCTGTGCTCAGGATGTCTATTTGAGGTGTGAGCTCTAAGTCCCCTCCCCTGCAGACTCTTGAGAATATACTCTGACAGACTGTACTATGCACAGCTTCTTCATTCAGTTGTCTCTTGAGATTCTCTTTCTGATAAACACAAAAGTCTAAATGTACACAAAAGCGTAGCATACACAGCCAAAAAGAGAGAGAATGAAAGCATTAGTCAAGCAGTATTAACAACCTTTGTTAAACACTTCAAATATCTGGAAGCATTTCTTTGTACATACCTTTCTGGAAGTCCACAGCCTATTTCCCAATCAAAGACAACATGTTGCCCATGCAACAGCAATAAAGCTGTCACACCGCCTTCGGCTGTAACTAGCAATCTGTCCATATCCAATACTTCATTGAAAAATAAAAAGGTAGAGGCCCTAAATCTGGATGAATTGACTGGCAAAGGGCTGTATACCTAAAGTTCAGCTCACTTTTTTCTTAGCAAAAGCATTTAAATCCTCTAATGGAGATTTATGTCATTTTGTCTGGGTGCCTTTCCCACAGAGGCTTCAGAAATTAATCATGCTCCCTCCACAATCATGGAAACATCCCCAGGTTAGCATGAAATTACCTTTCAAAATTTTTTACCTCATTTTTTCCACCTGTCTCTCTTCACCAAAACACCTGTACTGGCTGAAAAAATCACATACTATGTATTACGTTTATGGAGAATTGATCTGTGATAGTTAGCAAGATTCTCCAAATGATTAGGACTGTCATATCTTCAACATTTTTTGAATTGTTTTACAGACTTGGTTGCTGTTTGATCTCAGACTCACAGACACCTGTAAATTCAATATCTTTAGAGATATTTTCTTATTTTGCAATTTCAAAGAGCTGCATACTTGTAATTCATTTTAGAGACAAGCATCCAGCAATAAACTACTCCCTTATTTATTATTTTTTGCTATATTTCATGTTTCATTAGAAGATGCAAAGCACCCTGACAAACAGGAACTGAAAAATAAAATATTGAAGCAGGAAGGTCTGTTTGTAAAGATGTCAGTTTAATGTATGCAAAATGAAAGATATTTTATAAAACCTATTAATAAAAATATTCCCAAGCTAAGCCAAAGTTAACTGCAGTGTTTGTGGTCTACTTCAAAGAATATTGGTTTCATAACTAATTATCTCACAATTACTAATATTTTTCCTTGATGAACTCTGTGCTGCTTCATCCTAATGAAAGTGCTGCAAGGTAATACAGCAGTTACATGACAATGCAAATAGGACCCATTCAATTTGCACAAAAATAGGTTGCAAGGAGCAATTAGCACTTCATTAATATGATATAAAATGCTAATTTGCCATATATCCCAAGCGACTCAAAACTGCTTTCCATCCATATGTGCAAATAATAGTTAATATGATGCAGCGTGTGTGAACCAGGTTCATGGTGCATTAGCTGGAATCCCTGTGTCAGTTTTTAGTATAATAGCTATTAGTTAAAATGAACAGTAGCTCACATTTAACCTATGACAGCAGTGTTAAATGATAAAAGGATCTGTTGGCAGCAATATCTCATAATTCCACCCTGGTAAAGTTCTCCCTTCCTTGCTATCCAGAATGAAGTATTGGAAACTGACTTCTAATCTAATTTATAAAGCAGATTGAAATGAAGTGCTGGTAGTGCTCAGTTCTGCTGCTCAGCATTTTGAGAAGCAAGATGATTCCTGGTGAATTGCACAGCTCAGGCGTTCAAGCACTCACTGGCAGCTTCTAATGATCAAAGTATTTGACTTAAATAATTGATTTATTTATACCAGTAAAGAAGCTCCAGGGGGTTGTGAATATTATGAGATATAATCACACCACTAGGGAATTAGAGGCCCTCAGATGTGCCTTGTGCTTGCTAATGCCCTACGGGTGTGATTAGGATATCACACATCAAAGGAATTTGCTCTAAATTTTTTCATATAATAAATTAATAAAAATAATTTATTTAAATAATTCCATTGATTTAACGGGACAGATCTGATGCAAGATACAGTACGCAGAGAACTACAATGAAGTGTGTTGATCTAGGACACTACAGAAGCCCTGACCATCTTCAGTTAACACCCAAGCACCAGCAGGATCATCTGGCCAGCGGGTCTCTTACGAGGCATTATCATCACCTCAAAGCTTACTGTCTGCAATGAGTGTTCCCAGATATGTCAGTCAGCCTGCATTGTCTGAGATGGAGTAAAATGGTGCTCTCTAACAAATCCTTTCAAGAAGGGAAATGCTGATTAACAGTGACACACAAGGTAGTACAGCATTCTGGCACAGGTACACAGAGCATGGACTGCAACACCTCATGGAGAACTCAGGCTCTGCTGGCCAGATTGTGTATTCAGATATTTTAACATCTACCTTAATGGCTTATATGGTTTGACCATTGCAGACTACAAGGATTTTACAGTCTTTAATGCACTGCTTACCCCAGCATAAAAAAAAATTAGGGAAGTGTTCTTGTGTCAGTTATAAGAAATTGAGTTACCCAGAGTTACCCAAATAACCTACTCAAGGGCACACTGACACTCTGGGCAGACCATAGGATTAAACCTGTACTGACTTTCTGCAGTACACTTCAAAAAATTTCAGAAATACACCAGTTTTTCCACAATGATATTATAGCAACAGGCAATTAACATCATGTTATCTTTAACCTAGTATGCTGTAAGGGAACTATTTAGATGTTCCACTTTCAGAAGTACAATTCTTGTCTTTATCCCATGACCCACAGGGAAGCATTTATGGCAGTGACAGGAAAAACAAAGGCATCTTTTTAGAGAAGAGTTGTGAAAAAACCCTGTAGATTCTTTCAGAGCCATAGAAAGGCATGAAGACAGAAAGCAAAATTTGGGGGCAATTTGTGCCTTGGACAAACTAATACTCCAGGTGCAGAATACGATTGCTGTTCTTGGGTTGCAGAAAGAATGAGTGAATAAAACTCTTTGAACCCATGTCTTAACTTCCCCGGGGTCAGGCCTAGTCTGTTTTATATTGCTTTAGAGCCCTCTTAAGATGTTGCAAAAGAACTCCAGAACAGCAATGTTGTTTAAACAAGCCATGCAAGTTCTAAGTGAAGAAACCAACCACACTTACAAATTCCTGCAAAAGCAACATCTCTATCACTAAAATTAGAAAGGGAGAGGCATCAAGAGATTTGTTCATGCCTATGGGAAAAATCTGAGATTGTGTTTGACTTCCCCCACACTAAAGCTTCATTCCCATCCTTGCATATGTGTTCTGATTTAGGAGCAACAAGCATTGTATGTGCTGGCTAGGCCCGTTATCAACTTATGACACAGAATGAGATACCCTTGGGCACATCACAAATCAGACATCCATCAAATGCTTTTATTGCAAGAGTCACATCTGAAATCAACTTCAAATGCACACAAAATTCAGTCTCTTTCTCTTAGTGAGCTCAAAAGAAACTCTCCTGTCTTGCAATTTCAGGATTTGAACTGAACCTAGAGTCATGCAGTCCACTAAAAGTGCTACATGTAGCACACTGTGTTGAAAATAAATGTACACATTTTTCTATGTTTATACTCCATTTCCTTTTTTTACCTCATTTTTCCAACGTGCATATAATAAATACAGCCTGTCTTACAGATGCAGTTTCACTAAAGTGCACAAGAGGACTTTTTGACTCCCTAGCACTAAGGATCCAGCACTATGCACTGGTTGGGCTGTGGCAGAACTTCAGCAAGGGTGCAGACCCCACATTTAGGTAAAGCTTAATCTGCCCATGTGGTCTTATAACATGATGTGTATTTGCTTTGTTCTGCTTATGTTTCTCATCTGCCTGGGTTCCCCCATGCCAATTTACCCTTGTAGAACTGAGTTTATTACAATTACCATGAGGAACCATGAAAACTCAGAAAAAGTCTTTCTATCTAGGCCTACCTTCAAAAAGTACAAAATGTCTGTAAATCCCTGACATACCTATCATCATTAGAGACAGAGTCACATCACCAACTTTGACCCCAATTTCAAATTCTTAGTATTTGTGTGACTGCCAACTACAGCTTCAACAGCTACTGATCTGAGGGAGCCCTGTGCTGACTGTGAAATTTCAGATGTGATCCCAGTTTAGACTATTATAGAGTTTAATAATTCTGATCCTAGTGATATCCCAGTATTCATTCCATAGCACTGCTGCCTGTTAGTTAAGACTGAAAATACCAACAGTCTACCCTTGAAGCAGACTGTCAAGTTTACAAACAACCAGCAGAGATCAAGGATTATTAACAACATCGGCTCTCAGAAATGATTTTTTTTAAACAGTGTCTGTTTTTTTATCTATATCATCCATGACCTGTGTGTTTTTCTCAAGGGTAACAGCAGCTACACCACCTTGAGCAAACCAACTTCTTAGGAGACCAGAGAAGTGAATCACTGAGAGAGCTCACACAAAAAGAAGCCCAAGTGTCTCAGCAGTGAAAATACCTATTCATAACTGGAGACAAAATTTGAAAGCCAATTAAACAAAACAGTATTGAAAGCTGAAGCTTATCAATATACTAGAATTTTCCATGTTTATTTATAATCGAAAATATTATTTACATCTCTACAGGATTTAAAATCCTCTTTCCTTGTGTACAGTGTTCTTTGCTTTAACTCCAGTTATGGGTGGACAGCATTTCTCCTCAGCAGAACAATACCCAACACGGAGGGGCCCAGCATCTACAATTAACATAATGAGAGCAGGCTGACCAGCAAGCCACAGCTGAAGTCAGAGACAGGAAGATAACTGCACGCTAATGCAGCTGTACGAACCACAGGAAAATATGGATTCAACAGGAGCTTTCATGAGCAGGATCTGACCTTGAAGGCTCAGCTGTAGTGAATCAAGGATGGTGTTACATGGCTCTTTGCACAAACTTGCCTCCATCCTCATCCTCCGTTGCAGGAATTCAGTCTGAAGGTAACAGAGACATGAATTGCTCTGTCAAATCACATCCAAGTGGAAGATAAAAAGTAAAAAAAATCAGTCAGGAAGAAACACATTGGGGCATAAGAAACCAAGACTGGACTCAGCAATGGGGGTGGGCTTTGTAACTTTAAAGCAGGAGGTAGTTCTCCTAGGAGCAGCTTTCCCTTCTGCAGAAAGTCTTCTAACTGAATTCATGCAGTGAGAGAGGCTAAGGAAGAGTGGCTTTATCCTTCATCCCAGTGGTTGTGTCCCAGACATTGTGAAATATTAGTGCTGTCAGCATTTGCAGCTGCAGGAAGTCAGATATAAGCCCTAGTGCCACAGTATGCTGCTGGCAATGGAGCCTGGTAGCCCTATCACCAGCTAGGGCATTCAGCACACAAAGAAAATAAGCCACAGACTTGGTGATCAACAAAAGACCTGCCTGCTCATTCTGCCTGGAAAGGAAATTTCCTCCTTTTGAGCTGGCTGTTAAAGTGCCACTCTTCTCTGAAAAACACCTGATGTAATGTGACATCCTCCACCCAAACCAACAAAGCTCCTCAGCAAAAGTTTCAGATCTGGGAGTTGAGGTAGATGAGTGAATCCACACTAGCTCCCCTGCAATAGAGGAAAGGATTTTTAGGGTCACTTATCACTCAGCAACTCTGAGGGCAAGCAATATGACAGATGTAAGGGCAAAAATGAGACACTGCAGCTCAAAATTATCTCTCTGCGTACTGACTTCCTGCTCTGGACACCCTCTATTCACAGAAGGAGTCACCCTACCTTGCATGGCTGCCTGCTCTGTTTTCCTCCTCCCCATTTTGGGGCCAGTAAGGCCTTCATTCTGAGGTTTGCAAATTGAATAAACAAAATGTTTTTCATTGCGAGGCCACATTCAGTCCTTGGTAATGATGTAGCCAAAACTATCCAGGGAGGAACCCAATGACATGTTTTCACATGAGGGAGAAAGAGCATTACTTTTCTTTCCAGGCCTTTATATTGTTCCTGATAAAATCAGCAGGAAATTTGTCTTTGGTGTCAAAGAGAGTAGAAAGCTGCACTATACATTTAAAATTGAGTTTTCAAGGTGTTTAGGTCTTTTTTAACTCCTGCCTTTTTCAATAAACTTGCAAAATGGGACAAGCTCCTTTGCCACCAGCAAAAAAAAAAAAAAAGAACCACAGAACTCATTACTCCTTAGCAGTCATTGTACATCAGAGAAGCACTGTTTCTCAAAGGGCATCCCCCTTCCAGTGAAGAACTGCAGTGCTTTCTAGTAAAGTGTCTAAATCTAACTCCTCATTACTTCAAGTTCCCCACTCTGTGGCCAGCCTGACAGCCTTGGAGCCTGTGAAAGGAGGAATGTAATGAGCATACATTAATGTTATACACTTTCCACAGTTCTTGTTCTGGTGTGACCAGATTTATGCATGGAGTAGTTTGAATGTAATTCATCACGATTATACATAGCATTGACTTCAAGATTTCTGCAGGTAGCACCATCTCCAAACTCTCTTAGCCACATGTGTATAAAAGAACTGAGAAGTGGTGACACAATGTTCATTTGTTTTGGTGGCAAGACTCAATTAAAATAACATAACAGAGTCAAAAAAAATACTAATCTGGAAAAAATGTGAATGTGAGTTAAGTAAAACCTTCAAATATTCCCTTGTTCATGACAAGCTGTGTGGGCTGACAGCTTGTCCCAAGGGAGTGAGACGTCTTAGAAAAAGCCCTGCTACAAAAAGACTGGCTGTTAAGGCAAATCCCCACCAGTCGGAGCCCTGAGGAGGGTGAAGCCCAGCTATTGATGCCCAAACATACAGAAGACATTGTGAAGGAAATATGGGGGATGAGAATGGCAGTGGAGGAAACAAAATAGAGACTGCCTCCCACACAGGGGAACAACAAACCTGTGAAAATAAGGAAGTGCTTTGTCACTAGACAGATTTTTAAGGAAGAAAAACATATCCCATGACTTTCAAAATGCTACCTGGGCTATTAGCGATCTCCATGTTACCACAGCTTGAGGCATGGGGGGAGACAAGAAGGCAGGCAGAGTTTATTGAAAGTAAAATGGAAATACAAGGAGGGTTCTTTTCAAGTAAGAATCAATTCAACTGCTGCTATCTTCAGAGGAGACCAAAAAAATAATAAGGTGACCTTAAGTATTGCTGACTTCCCATTTTCATGCCAAGTTCTGCAATAGCCAGTGTTGTTCTCCAAGCACTAGGGTCCTCAGGCCTTGTCACCAAAGCTTTCATTTCTCAGAGAATTGCAGTTCAACAACATCATGTTTTAAAGCCTTTTTTTTCCCCACACGCAAGCTATAGCCACGAATGTAATGAAAACTGTTAGAAATAGTCATTTTAGACAGTCTCAGCTGGGAGTAGGTGAGAGAGAAGAATAAGAGCCATGTAAGGAAATTTGAGTCTCTGAAGTTGAGAGTAACTTCACAGAACAAGGATTGTTGAAGGAAAGCAAAGCTCTCTTGTTGGTTTACACTGTCCAGAGCCATAAATGGATTATAATTGAAAACAATAACAATAATAATTTATAGTTAGAGAGTGCTTATAATCAAAGAACTTAGAGGTGATTTCACATATACGCATTTCTCATACGTCACTTCACCTCTCTTTGTAGTTACTCCTACAGCTGTTTCATGGTATCCTGTACAGGAGTACTGAAAGCCAAAATGCTGTGCCCCAGGACACAGTCAGAGCAGCTAACAGGACCACAAAATCCCTCCTCCCAAGCCCCAGGTCTCACCTAAGATATCTATACAGGCAATGCTGGTAAGTGATATGACTATAGTGACTAAAGACAAAAGAAAACACTGAAGAAAAATTCAACACTAGAGAAAGACACAGACTCTCCTTATTAAGTACTCTAAAGTTGTATCTCCAAGTCTCTTGTTCAGGTCCAAAGATCTAATACTTGAGCAGTGAGAGAACCAATTAGAAGAGGCCTGCACATGAAATAATATGTCCCATCTGTGAGGTTGGATTTACTTCTCCAAATCTTTACTCCACAAGAACTTTCTCACATGAAGTAAATCCGCTAAGCAAGAAGAATCTACTTGCAACATCCATTCTTCACAGAATTGCCTAACATGAAGGTTGTTCTCACGAAGTAAGCAGAGTATTCAGCTGTGGAAGCATAATTAAAAGACATTTGTTCAGTTCTTAGGAGTTCTCAAAGAGAAGATGTGGCCAGCAAGACCCAGGACAGTTCATTAGCAGCCTGTTTTTTTCATGACATGAACTTTCTTGCATACCCCATGGCAGTTTCCACTAAGAGCAGTATTGCATTTGTTTAAATTTGCATTAAGAACAGAAATACTTTGTTTCTTAGAAGGCAAAATCCTCCCAGCAATAACTTCACTAGATGAGCATCTCTGCTTTCATTTTAAAAAAATAAAAGGAGCTGTCTCTGGTGTGTGTCAAGAGCTGCAGGGACTACATGGAGCTTGCGACACTCAATCTACCAAAGAGGTTCAAGGCAGCTCACAGGCCTAAGACAATGCCAGCAGGGGACTCACAGGGAGGTGACAACAGAACAGCCACATGGCCCTGCAATATCTCAGAGAGCCCTGCCCTGAGCCTCTGGTGGGGTCTCCAAAGAGCCTCTGAGAAGGGATGCGGTGCCAACAAGCATTATTCCTTACTTTTCCCATATTCTACAGCTCCTGTCTGGGTCTGGTAATGCTGAAGTTCATCTCTCTGAGCACAATTAAACATAATACAACATCAGGTTTAGCATCAATAATGGCTAAGACACCTCACCTCCAAATCTCCCACCAAGCTGCACAGCCCTGAACACAACGATATCCCTCTCACTCACAGAACAGGCCTTTGTCTCAAGACAGGGACACAAAGCCAGGAACGGTATGTACCATGCCTTGCTTTAACATATTCAAAGTTTCTTTTGGAAGGTCATCCTGTGTTGGCAATTCTGTGCTCAGGAACTGACAGGAACAAAAAACCACACAGCCCAGCTGAAGTGATGCTGAATGGGCCCTCGCATTGTGAAATTACAAATTTGCAACATGGTGCTGCATCCACAGGCCCCACAACACTGTGGGCACCCTGTGAACACTAATAAATGTGGCAGAACAGATCATTAACTACCAGATCTATGACAGAGTATTTCTTGCAGAGGCACCATATACTTGTATCAAAAATGGGTGTGCTGCTCTTGAACAAATTACATGGAGAGAGCAGCATCTGTTTGCAAAGGCCTCACACACCAAACTAACATTATCTCCACAGAACTACCTTAGCTGACTATGCAGCAAGCACCTTTGTTAATGCTGATACAAAGAAAACCACAATAACGTAAGGAGAGTTTGGGAATCACAGATTCTCTTTCCCCAGCTCCCAGTTGCTACTCGATAATTATTTTCATATCAAAATGCCGGAGAAAGGCCCAGGGATTTAAAACATATTATCAATATTATAGCAACATTTGTAGAACTTGCATATAAGTAGAAAAGCAGTCACAGGGAAGACTTTGGAGAAATTACTTGAAACTTGGTCTGCGTGCACTGCTGGAATGCTTAATGCTTCTCCAACAAAGTTCCAGTTTAGTTTTACAAGCATGGCAGCCTTTGCACATTAGCACATGCTATGTGAAACATCACCCCACTTCCCCAAAATAGCAGCTGTAATGAGTTTCATGGTAGCTCTCCTGCTGATCAAACATGGGTTTATGAGCCATACAAGGAGCTGACAGGGTGCCTGTGCCCGTGCATTGGCCCAAGTGCAGCCACACTGCAGAATGGCTTCTGCCTGCACCGGCACTGTGTGCTGGCTAATGAATAGCGACATACGAATACAGTCACACCACAGTTCATTAATAAGCTCAGATTAAGTAGTAACAACCTTTTGAAAGTGTTCAAGAAAATCTTTCAAAAATGTAGTAGTCTGGATACACCTTTTTATTGGGAAACAGAAGCTAAGACTCATTGGTGCACAGATGACAAAAGTTACACCTTTCTCCTCCAGGGGACATACAAGAGAAGGAAGGAAAGAGACAAAAAGATAGAATGCTTTCCATGCTCTCCCTTCTTCCACTAAATGCACACAAGTTCCTCCAGAAGCCAGCAGGAAGCCTGGGCTCCACCTGAGGGCATCATCTTGACACAAGGACACACATTAGGTTTACATGCAGTACTCAATCCCTAAATGGGAATATTAATACTTATCTTCTATTCTTTAAGACTCCTGTAACAGGGCACAGGAGCTGGGCAAAGCAGCATGACTCATCAGGAGATACCAGTCATTGGTACAACTGGAACTTCGAGAGCCTAAAGAGAAATTTCTCTGGCAAGGTGGATCACATTGCCTCTGTAGAAGTATGACAAGCAGTCAACATGCTGTAATCCCAACTCCTAACATATGATCAGACACATGCTAGTCTTCTATTCAAAACATCACTATTTTGGCACGTGATAAGAAACACACACAACCAGAGAGAGACTAGAATGACAAAAATGTCACCTTGGTCCATGACCAGGGTGAAGGCCCATGTCCATAATCTATAACACAACTAAGAGAGAGCCTGATAATTGCGACTACAGCAGAAACATCCCAAGCACACAGCTTTAAATCCAAGAGCCTTTATACCACAGAGTCCAACATACTGCCACCATAGAAGGAAGGAGCTTTTCACATATGATAATTATACAAGAAGGAGTGCCCCATTAAAATACCCAGGCAGTCTAAAAATCACTCCCTGCCTACAGCTGCAGGGCCTTTGAAGAGGCAGGTAGCTGGCCTTGAGCTGGATGGATTGATTAAACAGCCTATGTTGGATATGACTGGGAAGACTTTAAATTGGACAAACCTACCCCAGAAGGACAAAATCCTGTATTATATAATTTTTAAGCTCTCCCCACCACCCAAAGAAACTCAGTAAGGTGAGCTGCTGTGTTCCCATCAACTTCCCTCTACAAGATCTATTTCCCAGGAAGCAGGAACCAGATCTAGTTACTATAATCAGGTCCCAGCTCTTAAGATCTTGCCCTCCTTTCTGCACTGGGAGCATATTTACCCTGGTATGCATTTGCTCAGCCTCTTACTATCACACATGCAATTAAGTTCAGCTTCTAAAAGTTCTACCTGTAATTGGAGCCAGCTGCAACCTTTCTGACACATACTAATTGCCAGTAATGATTTAAGTGCAGTCAATTCACATGCTGCAATTGTTTTAAATAAAGGAATCTCTCCTACCTTTTCCCTGAGAAAAAATCTGTTAATCTTTGCTGCTGACTTATCAAATCCTCCAGTCACCTGTTTGCCATCATTTTCATGAGCTGATAACGTGTTTATTAGAGCCATAATATGCAGGTGGAAGCATAAAGGTCTCATTCGGTGGAGTATGAATTCTGTCTTATACATCTGTATGGAAAAGCTTGGTTTCACCCTTCAGCTATGCCTCAGAAAAAAATAAGTTCCAAAATAGAATCTTTTATTCTTTTCAAATGAAATATTAGTTCTTTTAAGCTCAATACATATCTCAAAATACCGTTTGGATATGTATGACAGGTTGGTTTTTGTTAAGCTCCAGGTATCGTCACTGCCTATGGTAAATCTATCTAGGCTCAGTTAATTTCCATTTAATTGTATTCTCCTTTTAATTATTTTTTGTATATAAAAGCAAGTTCTACAAAATAATAAAATGTCATGTGGCTTCTATAAGGCTGGTTTAAGAGTGCTTCCCACAAGCTATTTTAGTTTCCTGCAGGAGACCTGACCTGAGATATCACAGACAACACACTTCTGGCAGAATGAACCCAGTATCTCTTTGGAAGTTTTGCTTTCCTTTCCAGAGCATTTGGCAGTTGTGTTTGGGGTTTGGGGCATGATATGTTTTAGGGGTGGAAGTGGACACCTCAGAATGGACAACCAGATAGCAAATGAATGTTCTGCTGCAGCTGAGTTCACTGGCCCTTTGTCTGCCTTATGTGTGTGTTGCACCGAATGCACTTAGCTCCTGGGGTTGCATATACTAAAACTCAGCTTTAGATGGGGTCTAACCCAGGTATCTGCCTTCTCCAGAAGGACATTCATAACCCTTGCCTCACCTGTGAGATTCTGCAGGAGAAAAAAAATGTATGGACCAGAACTGAAGGGTGGATGTTCTCCCGAATACTTTTAACTAACTAAAAGAGAAGAGAAATAAGTAAAAAAAGAGGAAAGTCCTGACCAGCCACTCAAGGAATCAAGGTAGATTTTTCATGTGAAAAAAAAGCCTGAATCAAAAGACAAAATGTATAAGAAAGAGAGGAAAAACAAAAAAAAGAAAAAAAAAAAAAAAGAAAAAAAAAAGCTGTAAACAAGAAGGAAAATTAAAACCAAAATTATGTTTGGGACAAACTTTCCAAGTACAAGAGGAATTTCATCTGAGTTAGGATTCCTTGAATTGGCTCCTGAAAATATAAAGTAGGGGTCTAATTCTAGGACAGTATGCGGTTTACTATAAAATAAATCTAGCATATAATAATTTCCTTCCACAATTCCCATGACTTGTGGCACAGACCCAAACCCTCTTCCATAATTCACATCCAAACCTCCCAGGAGAGACGTGATGGCCAGATTGTTAGTTTTAGTGTATGAGTAGTTTGGGTGAAATGACAAATGCTAGCATTCAGTCATACTGTGGAGAAGAGATGACCACAGTTATGAGCAAAGGGCAGAGCTCCACTGGCAGTTTATTATTAGCATCTTGAATATGCGTAAAAAAATTGTGGTTTTTTTAAGGTAAATAACATTTTCCTACCTAACTGGCCAGTCCTCAGGGACAATTTGTTAGTCATTTCACAGCATGAGCCAATTCCTCTTTTCCAGAGAGGAGAACAGAATGTCTCAGCAGATCCAGTAGTCTACCAGGCTGATGTTCCGAGGCGCCTTACAACTCCTGAAGTCTGCTTCTATGCCCAGTAATCTCCTGAATCTGCATTTCACACAAACCCTGAGCCAGTGCTGACCATGCCCAGACTAACGCCTCCTGGAATAGCCTTCCCTAGTGCTGAAAATCTTGCCAGAGTAAATAATGTACCAGTTTGCTGATGCAGCCTGTTCCAGAACTCCTCCTAGATTTAACTTTTCCAAATAGTCCCTAAATGTAAAATACAGTTAAGCTATGCCTCTGACTCATCAGATTATTCATTCCAAATTTTATGTTTGTTGTTAATTACCCCCTTTTTTTTCCTGTTTGCAGATAAATCACAGCTCAATCCATCAAAACACGTGAGAAACAAGTCCCAGCCTCACGGTCTTTGCTCATAACTCATTACTCCTGATACAAGAGTGATCATTTCTACCACGTGTTATTTCCTCCTTGTCCCTGACTACTTGGCTGAAATTCTTGAATTGAGGAGGATACTGACAAGTATCAAATAATGTATGAACCTTTGACACAGCATTGCAGAAAAAAAGGCATTTCTACTAAAATTTGTGAACATTCCAGATTCACCAGTTTTTCTAAAAATACCTCTTAGACACCCCAGTATTAGCAAATGAAAAAAAACTGGAGAATATAAAGAAAAAACAATGAAGAAAGAAATGGAAAAAAACTTGCAGCATTTGACTGTAAAAGCTATCATTGGAGAGATCATGTTATGCAGTCAGTTCTATCTAACCACCTCACCTAAAACTTGTGGCAGTTAAAGATAATTCAACAGTGGAAAGCAGAAAGGCAGAGGTCTGCCTCAAAGGGCCAGCAACATCCTTTTTTTTCTCTCAGAGCAGTTCCTGCTTCATGTGTGGTGTCCCACACGCCCATTGGACCACAAGCTCTAAGGAGGAGCACTAAGCCAGTTATTCCTGTTTTTGAAGGGGAAGTGAGGGGAGAGACAGGAGGAGCAAAAGTGGTGGTGACTGCTGGAGAAGCAGAATTTGAAGATCAAGATTTCCCAACTGAGATTAGAAGAAAAAATGACTGAGAAAAGAACTATATCTCCTTGGATATTTTCTGACACTTTCCAAAACGTATCTAAACTGGTCTTATCAGATTGGGGCACTGAGAGATGGATGTGAGCCAGCTGACAGCCATGTGAGTAAAGAAGGGCAAGGGACAGCCAACATGAAAACTCAGGCTGCTGCAGAGCAGGGGAAAGCATATGCAGCTATTTCCCAGGCTGCCCCTTAAGCATAGAGAAAGGAGAGGAATACCACAGAAACAAAGCAGGCCATGCCCAAACCCCTGGGTGATAAACATTTAAGGACAGGGTAGAAAATAATTGCTTAGAGCCATTACAAACCCAACAGTGCTGAGTTCAGCCTGGGCCAAGGCACTCCAGCCCAGCTTGCCAAACTTGGAAGTGGCTCCATACAAACCTAAGCAGCCTCTTACCTTCCTATCTGATGGGCTCTTAACACAGTTCCTCCATCTCCCACGTGTGAACAGTTGTAATGTTATGTTCTTACTTGCTATAGGATACCAGAGCTGTAATAGTAGGGGAAGGGCTGGAGAGAAATCAGGATAAGAACTGAGGATTAAAGAAAAATTTATTAATTGTCATTAATAAAAAAACCCTAAACAGAGTTGCAAGTTTCTGTATTTATCATATGAACTTCCCTTGAAAACAAACAACCCCTAGTCCCCTGAGGACTTTTCCAACAGTCACTGAAGATATCTAATGAGGCAATATTTAAGAGACCTAATTATAAGAAAAAATAAACCTTGATAACAATCTTATCCCATGTAAAGCTCAAATATGACTCAGAGTTTATTTTAATAATCCTCTCAGGTTAACACAACACAGTCCAAGCTACACTGTAGCAATGCAGCTACTGAGAGATCATGAAGAGGAGCTAGGAAGTCACCCACAATAGGATGCCTGACCAGAGATGTGCTATGGAAGGCTGCAAATAGCAGCCTTGAGAAAGCAGGGCTTTGCATTGCAAGCTCATATCATTATATCAATTTTGGCCACTTTGCTCTGATCACCTGTGTCAACAAGGCATTTCCTCTGTTCTGTACCTTGAGCCACATTGCTGCACCTGCCCTTGAGGGAGGAGTTATTGGATTAACCCAGCTTCCTCTTATCTGTGTTTACTCACCAAAATTACTTTGCAGAGAAAACTCCCTGAAATCAGTCCCGGAGCTGCAGTTTCACTCATATGCAAAAACCCAGATGCAGCATTAAGCATGCTGAGCTTGAAAAAAAAAAAAAAAATTACAAAAAAAAGTTACCTCATTGTGAGTAACCACCACAAGCCAAGCTGGGTGAAGTCACTGGGGATTTTTCTTTCCAGCACGCCCACACCACTGGGACTCTTTCAGAGGGACAGACACCTGCAGTGCTGCTGGGCAAAGGCAAACCTTTTTTCCCCACTTTCCCTGAACTGGGGGAGAAGAAAGTGGGTAACCACCAGAATAGACAAGGAAACAGGTTCAGGCATGTTACTTTTACTGCTTGTGTTGGGCCAACAGAAGGAAAAAAAATAAAAAAAAAAGTAGAGTCATAAGGAATTCTGCTTGCTAACACTAGTGCTGGCTTTGCTCCAAACCCATGACCCTTACAACATGTCGCTATAGGATTGCTGGGCAAGCTGCTAGAGTCACTGAAGCAAGAGAGAGAAATCCCCAGATTTCCTACTGTGTGTAATTCTGCTTAGCATGAGCTAACCATAACCCCCTTGAGATACCTCTTGGTTTTAGTCTCAAAATGGCCCCAAAAATATATACACACCAAAAAAAAAAAAATAGAACTACACAACAATTGCCTTTAGAGCAAGAAAGATCTAAAATTCTGATAACCGAAGACAATAGAGTTCAGTGACATTTTGTTACTTAAAGCAGCCTTCCAACCCTGAACTGGGGATAAAATCTCAGAGCTGTATGCCCAATTGCTGAGATGGAGCGAGATACAGCTCCCAGTAAGCCTTCCCACTGAACAATTGGCTTCTTCAAGGTGAGCAGAGATTTCAACTGAAGGATAAACAGGAAACTGTTAATGACAACCTTAAAAGGTTAGATAAGGAAACAAGTTCCAAAGTACCTTATATTTATCTACTTGGCTTTCACCTGCAGATACTTGTCACCACTTACTGCCTCCTCTGCAGGCCGTTAATGACCTACCATATTGCTTACAGAAGACTTCACAGTAAGTCATTTGTGTGAAAGAACTGAAAACTCATATCTACTTGGGAAAAATTTAAAATATTCCCCTTAAAGGCTAAGGAAATGGGCTACTTCTCTCACCTGTAAGTGGTAATTTGCCTCTGCTGAGACCATTCTCTAATAATATAAGCCTTAGTCAAAACCAGTGACTTTCATCTTAAACCCAGGAACCCCAAAGATACTCCTTTGGCACATCTGCTGAACCTTCAACATACTGTTTTCTAAGGAACTGAGTTTTTTTCACAGCATCCTGAAGCCCAGGAAGATTTCATCATGACATCAGAGCCAATTCAAAATTCAATGAAGACAAAACATACCGATGTAACTGATGCAAGTTAAAGTTGGATCTTGCAGCTTTCTAAGCCCTTGTGCCACTTCTGCAGACAGACAAGCAAATCCTGGTCAAAACCAGCCTATACCCGCAACTATGCCAAGCTGCAGTTTCAAAGAAACATGCCACCATTTTGCAAAAGTGAGAAGGAGAGTAGGGCATCAGCACACTGAAATATTTTCTTAGCCTATCTTTCTAAGTACTTATAGCAGTGTTTCTGAAGTCCCCTTCTTCTGTCAAGTGGAAAATTTCTGAGATTCCAGAGGCCCACATGTGACTTGGCTAGAAAAATGCAAGGCCCAACCTTTTAGCACACAGGCCACCCACATGAACAGATCATTCACAGGACCTGGGATAAGAAGTCTGAACTCTCAAATAAATCAAGAGTTTGACCTTGGATGGGTTTAGCAGAGCTTAGAATCAAATCTAGGGAGTCAAACACACATGAATACTGTGGCCCTTTGCTGCTACAGCTTCCTGACAGGAGAAGACAATGATCAATGTTGAAGAATAATGCAGGTAATAGGAATGTAGAGTGCTGACAGACATATATTGGAATACTAGACATTTCAAGTTGTAGGGAGAAATAGATGGGAAAATAAAATTTCTCACCAGAGGAAGGAAAATTAGGACAGAAATTAAAAAGAATAATTGACAAATAGCACTCGCAAATACAACCTGCTAAGATGAGGGGACCTCCATACCTACAACATAGAATGTTTCTAAGGTATTGTGATGACTTGGTACCACATCATTTTCTGGTTGTTTGTGAGTTTGCATAGCTGCAAGACAATCATTTTCCCCAATAAAATCATTCAGTAAGCAGGTTTCTAGTGATTCACTCGACTTCTAAAACAAACACTATCACAGCTGATTATAAGCACTTAGCCGTGCTGTAACTGCTGTCATGTTCAGATACACAGGAGTAAAACACTACCTTCAATAACAATACCAGAAAAATGACATTCATTTTCTAAGTCAAGCAAGGTCTTACTTTCAGCTTGAGGGCATTCAGCTGTCTGCCTGTAATATGGGAACTTTTCAATGTCATCTCCAGGCAAGCCCAATGTTCAGGGAAAGTTCTACAAATCAAAGCACAGACCATATGATTTTCATGACAACCCGCTCACCCAAAGAGAAAAGTGCAGGATGCATGCAATCCCTTGCCTCTCCCCAGTCAAACCAATACCTTTATTCCCCCCTGCAATAGTTTATATGTTGAAAAGAAAAATAACAATGGCTATTAACCATCTGCTTCTCACCCCATTACAGCTAAAATGTGGTCAACTGAATAATTTATTTCTTTTTGCTCTGCCTGGGAGATAAGAATGGTGGGAAGGAAAATTATATTCCCAGCTCCTAGCACAGGAACAAATAAGGGACCTTTAGCAAATGAGAGAGAGATGAGAGAGAGAGATAAAGAGGCCCCTGTTTTCTGGTAGAGATGGAAGTGGGGATACGCCAAGCACAAGAAGGCAAACCTGCAACAAGCAGGAATGTTTGAAGAAGCAGTAGATGGGAGAGGAGCCTGGAGAGACCCCCCAGGGGAAAAACACAGTGCAAGGAATTCTCAGTGCCATATTCAGGGCTGCAGAATACATACCACATGGTGATTTTCAATATTATTACAGTTTTCTGGAACTAGTTAACAGGGTCCCCCTGACAGCCTGAGAAGTTTTTATGAGACAGATTTGGTGAAGTGGGTTGAAATAAATTCACAAGAGATGCTGGACTTCCTCTGAATCATGAAGAGCACTGGAGAGGCAGAAAGAGAAGGGGTAGGCAAAGGTACAAGCTGACTGTCACACCTGGGAGCATGGTGTTGGCCTGCACGTACACTGAGGGTTGGTGCCTGCTGATAAAGAGGCAGCATTTTTACCTCAGGGCAGCCAACATGCATGTTGAGGTAAAATAACAGTGACAACGAGGCACTGCAAGTTTTACCATGAAGTGACTTGCCAAGATGAGTATTGTACCCTGCCTGGGGTTGACCTGAGGGAGTTTACCTCATGGTAAAACTAATGTGTGTTGCCTTCCTGAGATTTCTTATTCAGACAGTTGACATGTACCTTTGTTACCCTGAGGAAAAACCACTCAGGTTTTTCTGACAGTGAAAATATGATGATTCACATCTTGGTGCCCTGTTCAAGAAACTGAAACCATTTTGCATTTGCTTGGGGTATCATTAGTAATTTTTCTTCACTTACTTTCACTTAAAAGCATATAATTTGACCAATACACAGATGCAGGCTCACCAGACAGGCTTCTGCAAATTTTGCAAAGAATTTTTTCATATACTGCAGATGTACTTTACTTTTCATTTCTGCACAGGGCCATGTTTAACCATGTCGTTTTCTTGCAAACATTTAAGAGGAAATTAACACAACACAAATTTTTAACCAAAATCACTCTGGAGGAATAACCTTCTTCTTTTAATTAAAATAAACCTTATTGTTCAGCATTTAAAAAAGGAATTAAAAGTCAACATGCAGGTGAAAACCCTTTCATGCGTGTATAACTCATTATTCTGCTCATGTCAGTAACACAACACACCAAATAAGTACATATTAAACTTTTCACAACTATTAATTATTGAGAAGAAAGCTAAATTCTTGCATTAATATTATTTAAAAATTATCAGAACCTTCCACACTAAACTCACTGAGGATCAGTTTCATACTCCTTGCATCCCTCAACACATATGCTGGGCAATAACTGTTAGCAATTTAGGGTAGTGATGGCCCTTCCTTGTTTAAGAAATGGTCAGTAGTGTATATCATTTCACTCCTACTTCACTGCAATAATGATCTGTGACAATTAATAGCAATCTTAATGGTTTATAAATCCTTTATAAAGGATTTTAGAGAGAGGCCTTTTAATTAATCTTGGCCTCTCTATAGAAATATAGCATAGGAATTGGGTTGTTTTTAAGGTGCCTCCTTCAATAAGGCAAGGTAAAACAGGCTGGTCAGGTTTTCTCTGACCCTCTTCCACACTCTCCTACCCCAGTAAAATGACCTTTCCAACTCCATGGGACCATGAGCAGCCAGCAGATGGATACAACTGGTGGATGCTCTCCCATTACAAAACTCTACAAGGTCGTGCATCTGCACACAGCAGTCAGAAACACGTGGTGTGCCTGCATTAAGCATTTTGTACTCCGTGGTAGATAAGCTCTCAGCTGCTACCCCTGGCATTTCCCACCAGGATAACAGAATACTGCAGGCACATCCTGGCCAAGATCCAACGTCTCACGTCTGCCCTGCACCACCATTTCGGGTGCCTCTGCCCTTTGCATGATCACATTAGGACTTCAAGAATGTGTGAGACCTATGCAACTACATCAGTCTCCAGGAAGCTGGGTCACATATCATGCAGGAGTTAAACAGGCACAAATGGACATCGAGATTTGGGCTTACATACTCCTCTCAACCCTCTCAAAACACTAAGGCTTTCCAGGCTTCCAGCTACAGGAACACTGAATGTCTTAGTAGAAATAGTTTTGTAGTCACAACTACTGCAGTGATAGCAAACTCACAAGCATAAAAATCACCTTCTCATCCATTTCCCAGAGTACTTCAAAGGTCAGAAGTGTTTTTCCACCGGATTTATTTGTTTTCACTATAGGAAAAATTTATGGATTACGGAGTTGCTCTAAGTTGAAATATGCAAAGATAGTATTAGCAACCAATGCATTATACAATGCAGTAAAAGATGGCCAATGTTTCTTCTATTTCAGAGGTTTGGGTCGTGCTTTTAACCTTTATTGTACTGATAGAAAGGTTAAAAAATTAGTATCCCAGTGAAAGCCAAAATCCTCATTGCCATTACATTCATTTGGGGGCTAGAAAAACATCAAATATTACAGAAATCAAAATGCAAATCACAAGGGAAAACAACCAACAATCTGAAGGAAGACCAAATCTGCCATGCCACACCAGGCCAACCCCTCACATCCAGCATCCCACTCCTAGCAGGAGCATTTAATCACTGCCTCAGATTTCAAGAAAGACAATAACCCCATAATGCACCTGACCAATTATAAAATGCTGCATATGGATAAGGGAAAATCCTTCCTGATCCCTACAGAGAGTAGCCAAGGTGCTCAAATATGAGATTTAATTAAGCCTGTATTATTACTTCAAATGTTACAACTGTTCATAATGTTTTCTAGGCCCTTTTCAATCCAGCATGGCATTCACATTTACAGCCTCCCATGGCTCAGAAGTCCACCAGCTCAGCCTCACACTGTGAGGCACCTTCTCTGGATGAATAAAATTTACTGGTGCTTTTGCTTCATTTTCTTAATACAACACCATGCCAGGCAGAAACCTATAGCTTTTTTGATGATGTTGTTCACCTCAAGCAGTCACCTCTAAGTCCACACGGATGTTGGCTGAGTGATAGAGTAGGGAGGCTGAGAGGAGGAAAGGAAATCATTTAAAAGGTGCATCAGGACTAGCAGCACAATGCCTTCTCAAACTTGTCTAGACACCATGAGTTTGCCTGCATGTGCAAAATTAGGATTATATCTATAATGGTGCAATTATTAATAAAAAGCAATAATTAAGTATATTATTGTTACTTCAACCTCCCTTCTAGAACATCCTCTGCTTTCTGCCTCTGCAATCCCACAAAATTTACTTTTAACATATTGAAAGCAGCAGATAAGAGAGAAACAAAACCTCAGGTCCAACTATAAAGAGAAAAGGAAGGAAGGAAGAGGGAAGGCAAAAAGTTAATAATTGTTCAGAATCTGAAGTCTACAGTAAAGAGGGAAATAGTTTTGTTCTGTTAAACAAACACCTTACTAATGACAGAGTCTCCTGCCCATTTCCCACAATCCTCAGGATAATTAAAAAAAAAAAAAAAAAAGGATATGTAGGTTCAGCTTGTGCCTTCCAAAAAGTCTATTCTGAAGAAAATTACTTGGAGGGGTAAGGAAAAAGGGGAACTGACAGGGAAGTCAATTCAGAGAAGTAAATGTGTTTTTGGAAATTCTCCTCCCTAAAATTACACAGTACCTCATTTTGGAAACTCTGGAATAATACTTCAGCAGTCCTGGAACAGAATGAGACCCTTGGCAACGCCAGCTGACAATCTGCCCCAAGTGTGGCTGCAGCACTGCAGAGACAGCAAGGCCAGGAGTCCCACAGCCCATCAGGGTCACATCTGAATTGGAAACTGTTTTCTACAGAGGAAACAGGAATTTCCAATGGAAATTTTTGCTTTTGAAGGAATTAGGTGTCTTCCTGTAAACCTGTAACACTTCAAAACAGCTTATCAATAAACCAAAGTGAGTTCAGCAGAAGTCCACCAGCGCTGGAGCACTTGCCCAATGTGCGGGGGCTGAGGGTGGTGGGCTTGTCCAGCTTGAAGAGATGGCTTTAGAAAAACAGCAGCCCCCCAGTGCTTATGAGGATAACCAGCAAGGAGACAGAGGCATGTTCTTCGCAGTGGTTCACAGCGGGAGGACAGCGAGCATGAGTGGCAAGTAGGGTTCAGACTGGATTTGAAGAAAATATTTTTCACAATAAAAGCCTTTGAAAGCAAGCAGGAGAACAGGATGTCCAAAGAGGTTATGCAATCTTCATTCCTGGGGGTTTTCAATACCTGACTGGACAAAGACCGGAACAACCTCTGATCTTTTAGCTGACCCCATTTTGAATAAAAGTTTTCACATGAGGCTTTCTAAGGTCCCTTCTAACCTGAATGATCTTAGAATCTTAAAACTCTCTGCCTGCTCCACCACACACAGATTTAAGAACTGAATCATTTGGAGCAGATGAACTCATTCAGATGCAAACCACACCATCCCCTTGCATCTCCTTTAAATTGTGTTAGAAATCATTCAGCTTATCATCATCATCAGTGCCCATCTATCTGCAGTTTGTGTGACTAGAGAGCTCATCAAGTAATTCTGTTATCTGACACTTGTTTATAAACCTTTCTACAGCATTTACAAATGCTGTGCAAACAGTGCACTAACGATAATGAATTAAGACTCCTGTAACATCCAGACCACACCCTGCAGCCGCGGATTCCCTGCAAGGCTAGGAGAGGCTCTATCCCATCCAGCTAGCTGTTTTAGTTCTGTGTCTTTATGAATTGTATTGCCTGTGATGCCAAGGGGCCTGTTTGCCCTTCAGCACAGCATCATCAGGATTTACTATCATCACCTACCTAAAAATTTTGAGGAGCAAGCAGAGCAAATGTAGCAACACCTTCTAGGTACTAATGCTTTTCTTCCTGTTAATGTCACACTGGTGAAATCTGTCAATATCAAATAAGCATATAGTATCTAATGAAAGACTTCAAGCTCTCAGCATTCTTGAGATCAGCCTCTGAAATGTGAGGACGTTCAGCACACAACAATAAATGCACTGGTCCATACGGGTCCTAAGGTCATTAAAGTCCAACACAAAGTATATGAAGTCACTGCAAAGATTCTAATAAAACTTTACAGGCTTTGGAACAAGCAAACAGAGCAGGAACAGCAGACTGCTATTATTTTGGAGAGCTTTGTGATTTTCCCGTTTGGCAAAGCAAAATGTTAAGAACAGGAATCCAGGGAACAACAAAAGTATAGGCTTCAAACTTTTCACTGTCCTATCACACAGCAACATCACACATTTTGTAACATAATAAGTGTTCAAACTAGATCACTTTTGAATGCTGTGAAGTGGGATTACCTTGGAAATTTTTAATTGCATGTGTTTTCCCTACCTTTTTATTTCTTTTTTTTTGTACAAGAATAAACCATTGCTGGCTGAAAAGATGCAAAACTGGGGTTGTGGTGTCTAGAAACTACAAGATTAGACAAGTAAAATCTACCACACCTGCTGCTCCTCTAGATGCCCCACACACAGCACTTTTAGCAAGAATTACTGAGTCAAGAGATACCTAATTAGCACTTAGTCTGCATCTGACCTTCTGCATCTGACCCAGGTGCAGAAATGAATATGATAGCTGAAGTTTCAGTTTTCTAGTTTTCTGTTTTTAATGAAAAAAACTGTTATTCTGTCAAGAAAGAGTTTAATGGAAGGTTTTTTTTTGAGCAGTCCCATTGACAAGTACTCTCAAGGCCCATTAATTCACCCAGTAAGGGCATTTAGTGTCTCTAAGTGCTCAATACTTTTGTACTTGACCCTCTGGGATCAACATAACATGATACTCAGAGGCAGAAAAGTAGTTCCAAGTAGTGCAAAACCTAAAAGTGTCGATGCACATTCACTGGCAGATTTAACTGGGATGGATGAAGCATTCACCATTGCCAACTGTAACCTCCATCACTCTTTTGGAAGCCACCATCCCAGGGAGGCTTTAGCAGAACAAGTGTCTCCTCTTGAGCCAGCAGGGTTTACAGCCTGAAGTCAGCAGCATCTCACAGGAGGACAGCAGGCTCTCAGCATCCTGGCCAGGGTGCAGGCACACATCACATCCTGCCGGCCCATGGCAAGGCACAGGGTGGGGAGGGAAGAGAGCTGGGAGCTGTTTCTCCTTCAGCTGCCTCTGACTGAACTCTCACCAAGCATGAGTCAACACCCAAAGCCGGTTAGCGGGCTGCCAGCATACTGCTCTGCTGGTTTATAAAAAGGAATGACCCTATAAAAATAGTGAGGGCTCAAACCTTCAGCATGCACATCTGCTCTTTGAGACAGACTCTAAGGTCGTTTTGAATCATGAAATGAAGTACATGGCTAGTGAAATCCAAGAAAAATGACTGCCTTTCCCCTTGAGTCTGAACTTTTATCTGCTCATCTGAACATTTTGCAAAAAACAACAGAAAACCTATTACAAAGATTGCTGGGGCATGAAATGATTGAGAAATATTTGCAGTTTGAAAGCAGTTTCACTTCCTGCCTGATACCACAATGAAGCTTTTTAATAAAGTTAACATAGCTGTTGTTTTACATCTATGTCCTTATTTTGTCTGTTTTATATTTCTTGAATGCTTATGTTTTAAAAAAACCCACATCTCCTAAAGCCAGAAGTTCCTGAGTTTTCATTGTAAGTCACACTGCTGATAATGTAATAATGTTTCTAATAATAATACTTTATGCTTACACTGTAGAGCAGCTTTCATCCAAATACTTCAATGCATCCTACCAATTTTAGCTAAGCTACCTAAATATAAGCATACCATTTAACAGCTGGGCAGTCTGAAAGGTTTTGTGACCCTCTTTCCACAAGCACAGAGGCTGAAGAAGTCCTGAGTTAAAATACTCCAGGAGTCCTGAGTTAAAATTCCAGGAACCACTAAACTATACTGCCTGTGCAATACCTATTCAGAGCAGTTAAGCTCCAGAGCTGATAGAATACTAATTAAATTAATTTTGCAAATGCTTGTATGTTGCTATTTGTAAGGTTGTGTTCCAATATGCAGACAAGCTGTTAGATAGTCATAAAATGTATTTGTGAGTCGTGAAAGTAATGAATTTCAGCATGAATAACCATCTAAAGACTGTCCTACGGAATAGAAAACATAACAAAAAGCTATCATATGTCCCCTACTATTATTTTTGGTTACTTAAAATGTTTCAGCTGCCCACTCAAAAAGCCACGTGAGCACTATCGTAATCTTGCAGACTCTGTCTCTTTCTAGAAACTACTTGCACAGCATCCAGAATAAAAAAGCTAAATTTGTTCATTACATTTTTAACCAATACAGTTAAATACAAACCCAAATACCATTCTGACCCACAAAGGAATTGCTACAGGGATGGCTGGCCAATTGTTCTTGCTTTTAGTTCCAAAGGAGACTCTCTGGTTTCTTTGACAGCCTCTTCCAAGGTGGTGTAAGTGGTAGTGGTAGCATGGCCATTACCCCATTAAAATCACACAGCCAAAAATTGGTAACACAGCAATAACCCAGCCTATGCTCTGCACTTCCTCAAAGGTCATGTTTCTTGCATCTTTTTCTGAAGCCATCTGAGGGCACCTGTTGGCTGTTGGACTTGCTGGACTCTAGGCCAGTTCTTGCAGGATGATGGACATTCTTATAAAACTAAATAATGTGACATATATGTTAAAAGCCTCTTTTTTTTAACCATTTTCTTGCTATATGGAAAGTTAGACATGCATATTTAAACTAAAGGCTCTTATTTCTATAGGGCTAAATGAGTTGTAAGACGCACAGCAAAATATGATTATGGTTAGTGACAAATGTGGGAAATACGCAGTAAGATAGGGTGTGAAGGACAGGAAGCAAAGATAGTATCTGGGTGATTCATGTGCACCTCTGTCTTCCAAACAAAAAATTTATTGCCCAGGGACAATCCCAGAGTGAGGTGGTGTGAAACCATCATAAAATGTACATTCCTTCTGCCTAGAAAGACTTGTGTACTTTAGATCCTTCCAGTGCATCACTGGAAGGTCTATGCACCAGGACCTGAACCAACTGGAAATAGCAGAAATCCTAAAGAAAAGATTTTTCTGATGTGAAGAGTTTTCCTTCCCCTTCAGGGAGTCCTGACAGCAGTCCGAGGCTCTCACTGTTCTCTGTCTCAGCTGGCACATTGCCCACTGCCCATCATGACACAGGGAAGTCTGAATAGCCAGGGACACGCAGGATTTGCAGCACATGTTTCCAGGTGGGCAGTGTCAGTGTGGGACCTGCAGAATCTCCAGTGTTTTGAAATTCTGCTTTTATCCTTCTTACTTTCTTTAAGCATGCTATTTCTTTTTTGCTTCCTGATCTTGGCTATGCAATCAAACACACAGGGATCACCGGGTCACCAGGGCAGGGCTGGCAGTGTCCCTCTGTGCACGCAGACTTGTGCACACACATGCCTGGCAGGATGACCATGTTTCAAGCATGACACCAACAGTGGACAATAATTCAAGTGGAATATATGAAGGGAAACATGAAAATTGGAGGACAACTTTTCCCTGTTTCAGCAGGAAAAATAGGATCAATTTATAACAAGGGATAAGGTTTTATAACGATGAAATAATCACGGTATACCTTTTTCTGGCAATTCTCAGAATTTCTACTGTCTGTGTGAGGATATCTTCTATGCCCATACCCCTCATCCTTGCATTGCAATCCACTAACCTTACACTCTCCCAATACCTTCATATCCAGCTTCTTATGGCTGTAAAAACTCAATGCAGACTTACATACCTGGAACATACAGAATATACAAATCTATACTCATTTTCAAGCATATAAAGAACATTTAGGACACACTCTAATTCCCTGAACCTCCTGTGTTCTTCAAATCCTCTTCTCTGCATTGCCCAGGATTTAGAACAAACCCTTGTATCTCCTTTTAAAAACAGATAAAGAAACAAACTGCAATGTTGAGAGTCCTGCGAATTGCATCTCTCCATACCTATTTTCCACTAATGTGAGCACGTGTCAGGGTACTAGCTTGGCTTCTCTCTGCTCCAGAGAAGTCAGGCTGTATTTCTTCATTCCATTTGGATAACATATAAAATATATATGCATCTATCACATGAAGAATGGATGCTACTATGTTGATGGGTACTGTAATAAATCACAGGTTACACAATAAAATAAAACAATGACCCATGTCATAAGAATAACAATTGGTAAACATGCTGTCTCCCTTTTTATGGAGCATTTCAAATTTTGTCTGGATTTTACTGCACTGCAAGCAACATTTGTTTTGTGTTAGGTTACTCTTCTCTTTTATTCTCCTTTAAAAATCAATGAAGATTTGTTCTACAGTTACAGAATTTTTGTTCTTATCTTATGTACTGCTCTGCTATTCACATAAATGCAGCAAGATCAACCAGCCAAGTGCAACTAAAGCAATCTTGGAAATAACAGGAATAAAGTGATATATTCCCCAACCCTTCCTTCAGCACACAAACAAAAAGTTACTAAACTGTACAAGCCAGCCAACATGAAAATCTCCAGCATTGTTCTCTTCTTGATCCTGATTTAAAAGGAAAAAAATTGGAAAATGTGGGTGAGACAAAAAAGGCATGGACAAGTACAGTTACAAGGACAAAAAGAAATTCTCATGTAGGGCATTGTATCAAATTTCCAAAGCTTTTTCTGGTGTATACCAAATACCTCCCCATTGATTCACCTAACAGAGGATATAGCAGTCTATTGATCAGTTAGCATGGCTGCAAGTTGTATGTGAGTACATAGATACATATTAAACACATTTTGGAAACAAAAAGGAGATTTTAGTACATCACCCCACTCAACATGGCTGTAGCAATGCTGCCAACTGTGCTGCAGTTTAATATAGATTTCCTATGGAAATTAATTCCACATGCTGAAGGCTTACTGGTTAATGCCTATGAGTCACTCATTTATCAGTTTTGCATTTATCGACTGTCAATGTCACAGAATAACCACCACCTTCTCTTGTTATGAGACAGTGAATAGTATCTCCTCATGTTTCCTCTGTTCAGTAGTTTCCAGTAACTGCCTTATGCTTCTCAAGGAAATTTTACAGTGTATTATATGTCTTTTTATACAGGCCTAACTAGGATCATTACACTCTTACTTAGTCTATTTTGTTTCATACAAAGTTTGTGAGGCAATCAAATATTTATGGTATAATTAGTAACCTCCGAAATTGCAGAGTATATTGTTAATATTTTCCTTATCAATCTGTTTCTTTGCAGATAAAAAGCAGTTGTTAGGTGAAGACATGTAAACATAATTGCTAAAATGAGAGTGGATGTGTATTTGCTTTCTCCATGTGATCTCATGTAATTCTGTAGGACTGACTGAGCATTGTTAATGTTGTAGTTTGGTTTGAGATGGAGTTTTGCAAGGAAAGCACTGTTAACCAAAGCTGGATCCTCTTAGTCTGGGTTTTTATTCTACTTTATTCTAATTCAGCAAGATTTCACCTGGGAGATTTGCAGCTCAGAAACAGCCTGAAGTCATTGTTTCACATTAAGGAAGTATATCTAGGGAGACCAATTTCCCTTCTGTGTTATCAGTGCTCTTTGTGTAAGTGATAATTATAGGTCAGGGCCTGATTCTCAGCTTACCACAACAATCGTCAAACTATTAATGTCCACTGAATTTCTCCCAACACAACAGAGATTTCTAAACCCTGCAATCAGTTAAGATAAATATTACAGTTTTGTAAATGACCTTCTGAGGATCCTCGTGACCATATGTTTGAATCCTAACATGTATACTGGGCATAACCATCAGCACATTATTTTCAAACAAATTATGAAATTGGTTTTGTTAAAGCAACATTTAGTAAGTCCTTTAGTGAATGAATTTCTGCACTTAACAGAAAGCAAGAAAACAATTGTTTCCAGTAATTGGACAGTTTGATTAGAGGCAGGTGGTGCAGAGCTGAGAAAACTGGAGCCATGAAGCCAATTTTAACGTCAAGTACGCTTCCTTTTCTTTAGGATCCAGAAGCATAATATGCAAATTGCTTCAAAAAAAAAAAATCAGTTTCTATTTATTATCCCTTCTGGTACTCTATCCATAGTAGAAGTTTGCAGCTTGGAAAGAGTTGCGTACTTGATGCTCATCACGCACAATGATACAGGTATAAAAAGAACAGAGATTTGAGAAAAAAAAAAAGGAAAAAAGAAAAAACGTTTAAGATTTCCTTGAAAGTGTAGGCAAGAGATGTGGTGTTGTGGCAAGGACCTTCTCTTGTAAAGCCCACTTCAAACAATACACCCCCACTAATTATCATCTGTACCTTTATTACTTTTATTACCAGTACTCTGCGGAGTCCCACCGATGAACCACAATTCTGGGCAGCATACAAAGAAGCACCTTGGTCTGCAATAGAATTAAATTTAATTTGGCTCTTGCTGAAATTTCAGTGTATATCAATCTCGATTACCACACAAGCAAATACAATAACCAGACTCAGCCCACATCAAGGCAGACTCCATGTCTACTCAAGAAGAAACTAAAGTCCTGCCATGGGTTGAGAAAGAGGTTGACCATTTTATATACAGCTGGTTTAAAGCACACAGAATAATGAACATTGAACTGAGATAGAATTAGTTTTCTTCTTCATAGCCCACTTCATACTGATCATTCCTAAGAGTATAGTTTAAACAACTGAAGGATAAAAACCCTAGGGACAAATTAGCTGCTGGTGTAGACCAATATATAACTTTGATCAGTATTTGGTGTAAGAAATAAGTCTGAACCAAAGGAACTTCCTCCTCAGAGGACGACAGCACACCAGGAACTGCCAGTGTCACCAACCTCTTTGGAAGCTGACTCCTCCCGTGTTGAGGTGGGAGATGCTCATCACTCCCATTCTGACAAGGTACAGAGGACGTGACCTCATCCCACCCGCTCCGACCGAGAGCCCGCTGCACATCTTGACAGCAGGCGAGAACAGGAAAAAGCCCTGCGCTGGGCCCGGTGCGTGGGAGGAGGAAGCCGCCTTGGTTAGCTGTCACCCGGCACGACTGCGAGCAGCTGCACACTCCCACTCCCACCACCTGCATCCTACAAGCGAGCTACACCTCTGATCTGGACTGAGACACTGTGTGAGCACAAATTTACCACCCCAGTGCTGCCGGGAAGGGGTAGGCCTGTGCAAATGGTGGCACTAAACCACTAAGCGTGGTGAGCAATGTGGTGGCAGGAAGGGGCTTCTCAAGTGCAAGGCAAAACTTGCAAGGGCCACTCCCAGGCTTGTGAGCCTTCCCTGTCACACTGCTCACAGCTGGGCCCAATTCCCCCACCTAGCCATGACTGTGCCTTTGGGCAAAGCTTCACCCAGAAGCACTGTCTAGTGAGGTACATTAGTGACATGCACACAGATCAGGTCAGAAGCATCAGCAGTGTGATCACAGGAAGGGCCGACACATGTGCTGAACACAGGTGGATGACTCAAAACATGCGATGGGGTAGAACAAACTGGCCCAGCTGGTGCTGGAATGAGAAACAACTAACACACACATGGATATGTTGGTACTATTACAACACCAATATTTTCACAAGGAAGATAAGTACTAAACAATATCTTTACTGTACCAGGCACAAACTTAGCTTCAATCAATATCAGCCATGCATGACCTCTTCTCCATCTATTCTTTCCCTCAACAAGGTATTTATTACAGGCAACAGCAGGCATACTTGCAGGGCAAGTGACTTTTTGCATCATTACTTGCACCTTTTAAATGAGGGTAACATGCTATATATTATATCCCAAATATTTACAAGTTAGGCTTAGTGACAACATAAGACAAGGATAGCAGAAATTCCAAGTGGCTGCTTAATTCCAGGAAAAATGCTCTTTATCAAGAAAAAATCACCAATTCTGAGAGACAGAAGTGAGGCTATATGAAATCTAGAAGTGCCTACATGTTTCTAACACACCTCACTAGTCAGTGCTAGTAACTTGTTAGTTCCAGCTCAAAATATCATGTCTTTTTCTTAGTTGTCCCAAAATTGTCCTTACTTTGCCATTAACTCTTCCAGAGCAGTCCAGCCAGGACCCAGCAAGATGATTGTCAAGCCTGGCACTGTTTCGGTAGTGACCAGACAAAAGGATTTGATACAATAGGAAGAGTCATTATCTGCAAGATGGGAAATTGAGCATTTTCTGATCAACTCCTGGAGCTCATCCCCTCCTTGTCAAGTCTCTAAGACACACATTAAGATGAGAGGAAAAGGAACTGTTCTGAACATAACACTCTGGATGTTGGTCGGGAAGAGGCTCCCTAAAACTGGAAACCTGCTCCTCAGCACTGAATAAGCTTGATCATCCTGTGTTACATTTATACTATCCACTTATTCCATAGGACTTGTAAATTTAATTTTAATCCAAATATCAATCCACCAAAATTCTTTCCATTTCCTCAGAGAAGTCAAAACAATAGAAATTCTCTTTGGTAGACACAACATTTCTCAGGCAATCATGCTGACTATGGATAATCAAATCACACTGTTTAAGCTCTCTCACTGTACTCCTCTTCAGGTTTTCCAGCCTCCTCCACATGGATATTTTCTCTTTTTATACTACAGTATTTACCTAAATGATGCAAAAGCACTGGGATACACTGGAATAAAGTCAACACAGTTTTTAAAGTTGTTTAGGCATTTAGCTCCCCTGGCATTAGGAGCAGGACATCTCACAAAAACTTGTTGTTAGAGTGGGATTGGAACAAAACTGCATTGCTCTGTGCAGCTGGAGTCTGATGGTCGTGTTTGAAAACAGTCTTATATCACCAAAGCAGAGAGAAAGCAGGCACAAATCAGCTGGACATAACATCAACAGCTATGCAAGGGAGGAGGAATTCCTGTCCTTATTTTGTTAAATCTCCAGCAATTGCAGTCTAACTAGGCCTAGTCTAGGAACAACTGCTACCAAGAAATGAAGTCTCCTCCCTAACCTCGTATTTTCCAGTTCAGGTATAAGACACCTCTCTCAGTTCACTCTGTTGCAACAAATATTCTACAGTACACACACTAATAACACAAAGATTCTACTAAAACAAACCCCTCCAAGAAACACTGGCTCTCCTGGAAGGAGAAGCTGAGACAGCAAAGACACTATGGCTGTTTTTACTGAAGGTGCTCAGATACTCCAATAATGAGTGTGATGCAGAAACACAAATTAAATAGAAACTACCCAGCTGACAAGACTGATGTACTTGGACTCTCTCTAGGTCATCACTGACATTGCACAGTCTTGCCAATCCTCCAGCACCTCCGAGTTTTCTCATGTTGTCCCAATTGCCTCAGAATTCAGAGAAGCTGGTTATCTAGGCATGGGTTATATCGACCTTGAGAAATTGAGTTTTCAGGCATTTCGATTTCATGATCACCTGTGCAGGTCTGATCCTGATCTTCTCTAGTAATTCTCTTTTCTCCCTTGGGAAATTTCTGCCATCTGTTCCCTTATTCTTTCCTGAAAGTGGAGGAAAAAATATACCTTTTAGCAACACCCTGAGTAAATGCTTTCACTTTCTCTCACAGGCCACATCATTGCTTTCAGTAGCCTGTTATTCCAAATGTGCTGCAAGCAAATACATTTAATTGTATTTTCAAGTGAGCAAAGGTTTCAATTACCAGTTTCATTCTTGCCCAGTGCATATATTTATTTCAAACACTTGTGCATGTTTCCTTTCATTCACCATCTGTCTTATTTTATTTCCATTCATTCTTTCTGTTATGCATTGTCATCTAATGTAGAGCATTATAATGGAAGTCAGGTCTTCTAATTCAACTGCTTATCCCTCAAATTCATGGTGTGACCCCGTGTGTGTCATTAAGCCTTAATAAGCCTCATTTCCTACCTTTAAAATGGATATTGTCTGAACCATCACATTAAAATTGTTTAATTTAATCAGAGTAGCAATACTTTATAAATGTTAGGTACTATTTCTATTTCATGCCAATCATGCCACCCACATTAATAAACTCCTCTGTGTTTGCTTCTGGGCTCACACATATGTCATAATCTACTCTCAGGCTCTGGGTCTACAATGAACAAGTAAATTTCACTTTGTAGAGATCTGTATTGCTCCTGAACAATTTTCCCTTCTCAGCAACTTTCCTCCAAAAATTATCCTTCATGAAAACATGCAGAGAAAACCTGTTAAAAAGAAACAGAATTTTTAAGCCAAACAACAGATAATGTAAATAATTTGGTCCCCTATTCTGCTAATTCCTCTATTTTTTTAGTATGAGTATCTGAATGTACACATCCACCCAAAGCATTTTCAAACTAATGCAATCAACACTGAAAGGCGGAATGAGACCCTAGAAAAGATAATTTAGAGATGGATCCCACCTATTTATATGTGGTTCAGAGAGGTGCAGAAAGCCTGTAACACTCAAACAATGGTAATGAATTGAAAATTGACACAATGTGTTTTGCTTTGATTTGTTTGGCGTTTTGCTCAAGTTTGGTTTTTTAACTCCACTATGATACAACTCAAAACAGTTGGCAGAGATAAGTTACTCTTGTTTTAGTATCGAAGTGTCTCATTAATATTTTGTTTCAAAAATTCTAGTTTCTTTAGCAAAGCAAATATATCTTTCCTACTCAGAGCAACTCAACAAAACTTCACTTGGTTACTGCCACTGAAAACTGCAGTCACAAGTCCAGGTGGCCTTTGTGCTTCAGGCAATAATTTGCTAACACCTTTTACATGTCGAGCCCCAGTTACATTCCTGACATCTGAAAACTCCTCTAAACATCATTTGCACATTAGAACATTCAAGAAATACAGAATCAGACCCAAGGACAGCACAGCATATGTTGTACAATTTACTGGGGTAGCAACATCTCAATCATTTGTCCTTGCTTATAGGAGGTTATATCAGCTCTTCAGGTCTGGTTGCTCTAGCAGAGAGAATTGCCTATCAGTGGCTTTCTATTTTAATGTCAGATAGTGTCTGCTCTGGGCACCTTCAGTAACACACATGGGTGGGAAACAGTTTATAAGTGGGAAAGTGTGGGGATTTTTGTTATTCCTTTGAAGTATGAAGGCTTGATCAATGGCTTGATCAGTGGCTTGATCCTAGCCATAAAAAGGAGCAGAGTTGAGTGCCTATTTCATGTTGATATTTCTCTCCTCTTACCAGATAAAAAGGAATAGGGACAAAACACAGTCATGACACTTTAACTCAGTAAACCTGTAAGGCAAAATGATTCACATTTGGGTATTCACTGCTCCGCAGCAGGAGCAATCCAGGAGACTTTAAAGCTCTGAAAACCACAACTTTTTCTCTAAGATGCACTTCACCTCTTTTTTTTTTAGTGACTCCTGACTAGTTGTTATAAAGTTCATAGTTCCCATATATACCTCTGTATGAATGCAGCTACTTTTCTGTCCTGGTCCCTTAGCCCTCCTCAGCCAACGTTCATGAGATTTTTTTAGGATTTTGTTTTCTAAAATTTTCCTTCTTCCTACAACGTCGAATTTATCTATTTTTAGGTCACCTGGTGTCTCAAGTGCTCACCACTAGTTTCTTCCTGTCTGATTGTCTAAACCTCCTGCTGAGATCTCTGCCCACTAACCACTATTAAAAAGCAGGTAGGAGCTGCAAAAGATCTGACACCTCAGCAACTATTTTGTTTGTTCTCAAAGACTAAGTGACTACTATCTTACATTCATCACACAAAGAAAATCATACACATATACCAACCAAAAGAGTACTGCTACACAAATACAAGTGTTAGCATTACACAGATTGTTACACAGATTCAAGATGGATACCATTTCCCTGCTGTCGTTTGCAAATCTTTCTTTGACTTCAGGGCTTAATTTTTCCTTCTTCCCTACAGGAGGATATTTCCCCCCGTGTTCTGTTTCACAACAGTACAGCACTTCTCACGAGGTTATGGATTTATTTGGCAACATCAGGCTCTTCTACTCTGTCTTTCCCACAAGTTCCTTACACCTAGAGCTCAGTCATCAGCCTGCTGTGACTTTCACTCCTCAGGCTGCTCCATCTCCAGTGCACTCTACATCCCATATATCTACTTGAGAAGTGCTGAGTAGCATAACTTGCTCTAACCTCTCACTTCTGCACTCATGCAGCTTTGGAGGCCTTGTCCCAAGGCACATCTCCCTGCAGTGAAATACCCACTTCTTTAGACTCACACATGGCAGACTCATCCCCTGGAAAAAAAAAAGGGAAAGGGCTTGTTTCACCTGCAGACCTTACAGTCTCAGCTGATCCCCTGGTAGAGGAAGACATTTAGGATATGTATTGCTGCCATAAATTGCAGGTAGTTAAAAGAAAAAAGAACCCTGTGGAGATATCTGAAATCTAATCTCAGACAGGCAGCAATCTAAAATAAACTACAGCTGGTGTTTCAGCTTTGATTCTGCTGCCACCAAAGGCAAATGGCACAATTCCCATTGATTCCAATTAAATCATAGACTAGGTCCTCTTCTTACTCATCTTTCTTTTTTTGATGTCTCTATCTGCTTTTCAGTTGTAAATTTCCCTGCAACACTGGTCTCAGGACCATAAAAAATTTCTGAGAAATCCATACAAGTGCAATTTTTGGTACTATTTTTTAATGAGAAAATAGGGAAGATTTTTAACCCTCCTAATTAATGGCATGGAAGAAAAAGCAGCATGGTTTTGTGCTGATGGTTTAGTTGGTTTCAGTTAGGGCTAGAATTTGTCCTAAGAACCAACATACCAACATATATCTCTATACTTCAGAAAAAAAAGCACTCTCTTATGACAGTAAATACATAAATGTGAGAATGCAACTGTTAACCATTCTGCAGTGAGAAGAGTGTTTAACCCTTTTGTATCTAGCTTGACCTTGATATGCCTTATCTCAAAGCAGAGCATGAACACACTTGTTTTTACTCCACACACGTACAGAGGAAGCTGTGGTGCTGTGCAACATCCCTGCATTGGTGCTGCCATTCTTGTGGAGCTTGCATTGCCACAAGTTATGCAGCTTTTTGCTTCTCTCACTGTTCTTACAAGGACAGCCAGAGGGTCCCCTGGTTTCCACTTCAGTGGTGACACAGAGTATGACACTGAATCTATGCTGTGGGCAGTTCAGCTACAGCTGTTTGGAGACACTTGGGGGCAAAGTTTCAGGGTTGTCAGCTCCTGCATTTTGCTGGGTTCCTTGTCCTCTTTCCTGGAGGTCTGCCCTTGAAACTCTGGCCTTCATGGTTGCAGAGACAAGCCTGAAAACACAGAATCTTACAATATTTTAAGTGTGACTCATGACTTTTTGCCATGAAGGGCACACACAATTGCCTCCTTTCGACTTCCCTTTGTCTCTTTGCATGCAGCCGCACCTGCAGATGTTCAGGGAGGAGTGCCTGCACTCATCCACCCTAAAATCAGCTTCTGTGTATGCAAAAGTCAGCACCCGCTTGCACAGGTGTCACTATTCCCAACGGGCGGGTGCAGAGGTTCTGCTTGATGGGGCTACATGTGTACAAGCAGTTGCCCCTTTGAGCAAACTGGTCTCTGAACATCACATTTTAGCAAAGTAGCACAGCTTTTTCCATGTGTTCCATTTGCAGAACATTTTTTACAGTAGTTTTACGATGTTAGATATACAGATATCTATCTCAGACTTTTTTTTCCACTTTCACCATCTGACCTTCACAGTTATTCACACAAAGCCTAGAGCTCAGTTAGCTGTTTCTAATGACTGTTGCTCAGAGTGTTCAGCTCACAGAGGAAGAACCAGCCCAAACAAACATCAGGGCATGAGGGATTAGAAGTGCCCATCATCATTACTACTAGTCCTTCTCAGCTTTCTCCAGGGCTGGGGGATGCATGGCTGTGGTACCACCACCAGTGTGGCTGGGATGCTGGCAGGCCAGTCAAGGAACAAGCAACTCTGCCCTGTACCCCCTCCCAAAAGAACGTTCCCTCCTGACTTCATAATATGCCAGAGTCATATAACAACATAAAACCAAAAACCTTTGCAATTTAAATTCATCTTAAGACAGATTTTAAAAAGATATACCAAAAAAAATGTCAAAGAGCTCTGTCATTTTGCTTCAAAGACAGCAAAAGAGGTTTGGTCCTTCTCTGACCAAAAGGCTAGAGCCCTGACCCCCCAGCAGAATTCCATCATGGGACTCTGCAAGCAGAAGACCTTCTGCAAGCTGGCAACAAGTTTTCTATATCAGGCAGATCACCCAAAGCACCTTGCTGCTTTCAGAGCACTATGGAGGGAGCATGGACCCTCATTTCTCTTTAAACTCCCTGGATCATTTAATGAAGAAATGACACAAGGTGATGACACCAACACCATGGTAGCCCTGAGCCCTGAGGGAATCTGCCCAGAAATGGCCTCAGACAGCTTCAGCTCAAAGCTGCCCAAAGAACTCATCTCGACAGATACCTTTAATAACAACAGTCTATGACTCAGAGAGCACTTAGCAATGAGTGTCAAAGGTAGCTGAGCATCATTACCCCATTCAGATGGGGAAATCCAGACTCTCTGGGCTAAGTGATTTGCCTGCAGCCCCACAGCACCTGGCAGACCTCAGAGCAGGAACTAGGGCTAAGGCTATGGTGTGCTAATTCACAGCACCGAGCCAGTGCATCCCACCTGCCTCAGAGGGGTTACAGCCCACTTGCTCCTCTGCACGCATGAGGTGAGTGTGACCCCACAAAGTCTTTTGCCTGGAGACAGGATGAAATATAAATTTAACTGCCTATTATTGCCATTAAATGTGTTCCACCAGCCTAGTCCCACCATATCATTATGGAATACATGAATACAGTGCAAAACAGAATGTTAAAAATTAAAGTGTAAGTGGCTGAATTCAGTAATGCCAATAGTTGCATTCAATAAAGTAACATATTTGTTATTACGGAATTTTGCTAGAGACATTCTGAAGATAACATCTTACTTTTACAATGAATGGTTAGGCTAATCAGTGCAAGGGTTTAAATAGTCTTAAGTATATTAGCATAATCACTCATGAAGCACATGTGTTTATAAATGAATTAACAGGTACAAATTAAAGAAGTGCCTGCTTTTTAAAGCATCTGCCTTTTTTTTTTCAAGGAGAATAAAAGGAAAGTTGGGCATTCTGATTTTGAAATGCTCTCAGACTGTGCAGTCTGGAAATGCCTGCTTGCACCCTCCACTCCTCAACAAGCTCACCTCCCAGGAGGATCCAGGGGCAGCTCAGAGGAGGTAGGACTCTGCATGGATGAAGTTTTGCAGACCCCAGGAACTCTCATCAGTTCTAACTCATTCCAGTTCAAGATTTTTTTTATGCTGTGTTAGGGTTAAACTGGTTTAGGTTTCTAAAGTGCTTGTACCTTCCCAGACTTTAGAAAAGGCGTATTTTTATTAATAGGATGATTTTACAGACCTATTGAGTCTTCTGAAGTGAACAGGATACATGGTTCCCACTCTGTTCTCCCTTATTCCTACACCTCTTTTTCATGTATTAAGCAAAGGAGGACAACTTCTTCATTTCTCCCTGAGGAGAACCAGGGCTACCCCAGCCGACCTGACTTTGCATTTCCCTTGGAGATGAGGAAGAAAAGTACCTACATGGCTGCTCTGCAGTCGGGGATGATGCCACCTTAAGCATATACTGAAGAAATCCCAGCTGGAAAGACCCTCTTCAGCCCTATATCACAGCCTCCACTGAACATGCAAAGGCACACACATGATGGAAGTAGAGATGTTCCCATTTCCTGGTACAGAAACTGAAGGGGTAGGACTCTTACAAAAAGCAACATAGGAAGGGGAATAAAAAAATGGTCACTAAGAATGAGAGACACAAAATAGGAATGAGGATACAAAACCAAAGCAAGGTTCTTCTCAACAGAACTGGTAGTGAAATGGAAGAGTTTGTCACCAAAGAACATTGCAAATAGTGCATGGTTTCAAGATGCAGTCACACAAATTAAGAAGTCAGATATCCATTTGAGTACTAGACATAAACTTCAGTGGCTTAAGAAGGCAGGAAGCTGATAAGGAAATATTCTTTTGCCCTATACACCCTTCTCTAGGCATTAGGTGACCATTGTCAAAAGACAGAGCTGGACTAGCCATTTATGTTCTTGTGGTTTTTACTCCAGAGTGGCACAGGTGGAAGTTAGGAACTGCATTTTCCAAAAGATAAAGCACAGAGGAAAGTTTTACCCCAAGGAGACAGGCTTGTTCCTTAGTCTCTTGCACAAGATCACTTGAGCAAACTCATTCACCTCCTTCCTTAACACCCACCCCACCCACAAAACACAGTAGCAGTGGGTGTGTTGGGGCTGTGTTAAACAGCTCTTCTCTCCTCACTGTCCACCCTAGCCTGCACACAGCCCTGATGGAGGACACCAACAGGTTCATGAATCCTTCTCCTGCTGCAGTTTCATTGTGGGCAATTGTCAACTACTTGTGGGTAGAGCAAAAATTTAGTAAACATACTTCTTTCTGGCTTATACTATCACTACTACTTTTTTTTTCCCTATGGAAAAAAAATACTAGTAAAACATATTTAGCCCTTCACACACACCAAGTCTTCAAAGGTGAATTTACCTTTTATTTTGAATGGATTTTTTTTTCTTAAATATTCCTGACTGTCTGGGAATCACTGTGAGGCAGTAATCAGGAGAACTGTACTAGAAGTCCAACGTTCTGGCCCAACTCCCTAGTAAATGTACTGCTATTTTCATCTTAGATTAAGGGCAGCCCAGCCACCTCTCACACTGAGAAGTATTAAAAATACTTCCCTCAGTTCTCAGAAAGAGAATAATCTAAACTCTCAAACTAACTGAACTGAAAAAGAAAAAAAAAAGAAAAAAAAAAAAAAGAGGAAGCCTTAGCGTGAAGAGCTATTATTATGTCTTCTCACATTTTGCTGTAGCTAAAAGCATGAGTTGTATATATAACTAATGCACCACCCACCCAAGCAAAAATACTTGCTTGAAAAAGTAAAGGCATGCCTGTCAGAACTCATCCTCTTCCATTCAGTCTCCATTGTATATTTTTGTTCCTGTGATAAATTAGCCCACTACTTCTCAGGTGATTCTGGCATTTCAAATTTGAACACAGGACATGCTCAAGTAAAATCCTATAGTAGCTTCACTAGTAGTCTGAACTCACAGGGAGCTGGTGCTCCGCAAAGAAAACCGAAATGTGAAGGTAATGGGGTGAAAGTTTGAGGCCTGCCCTCCACTTGCACTCACTCACACGCATTAATGTTTCCATCCTGGCAGCTATAAACACTGTTTACCATCAAACACCTGCAACAGATTTCCAATACTCTCATGCTTGCAGTCTAAGTTTGCATGTAATCTGTTTTGTATGCTAGTACACAGCAGAAACCTGAGACTGCCCTGGAGGGTTATGGTTTGTAGGTGGAGCTGCCTGGTCACATCTTTCTTAGTGTTCTCATTTCTGTCTTTCTCCTTCAAAATTCTAAATGTCCTTCTCAGTGTCAGCACTGACTGGAATTCTTTTTTTCATTAAGCATAGCTAACATCTACATCAGCCTAAGCTGTAGTCATTTTCTGGTTACACAGGCAGACTTTCCAGCTAATGAATAGGAACACAGAAAGATACACAGAGACACCTCTCAGTCAGGCAAATTGTGTCTTTGCACAAGCATCTTGCAATTTTAGCTCTAGAACCAAGCATACAAATGTAGAGAGGAAACCAAAGAGATTTTAATTTATCTTTTCATGAAAAGATGGCACAGTCTGTGACCAGCCATGCTTTTGGAAGGCAGTGGTGATGAATTCTTGGAATTTTCTTGAATTGTAAAACAAGGTTGAGAATCTCTAGGCAAGACTCAAAATATTTAGCAGCTTTACAGGTGGGTTTACAAGGATATTCCAGTAGATCTTGGGCCTCTGCTGTATACCATTACTAATGTCAAGGTAAAGAACAGGTCTTCTCACTTGTTCTGCTGCTTTCAGGATCTCAAAACAAACTCGACTTCACTGAAGTTGGCTCAGATCCTAACTTTCACACAAAAGGAAATTATTATCCTGTAACATAATGTGCAGGAAAAACCCTAATGCTGTGCATTATTTCTGGACCAGGTGACCTCCCCAGCCATCATACGTTTCTCCATCATGCCCTTATGATGCACCCTAATTCCTCCTTAACAACCCATGGCAGAAACCTGGGTAGAGTGGGAGGAGAACACAATTTCCATCATTTCTTGGGTAAGTGTTCCTCCAGTATATCTGACACATAGGGCAATGTTGCTTGGGCTTCAAGGGAGAGATTTAATAAGTACCTAGACTGTGTTAGCAAAGGTGTAGAATTTGTGAGCAAGATGCTCCAGCAAGCACCATTATGTACATATTTTGCAACTTGTAGCTGAGGTCAGCATTAACACATAGATGTAAATAACTGCTGGCATGCAAGGAGATAATAAGACATTCCAGAACATATCTTTTAAGATGAAGTATTTGAGTCTGCTCCCTAAGCACTGCAAGGTATAATTCAGGTATTTATGAAGTTCATGAAGTTCAAAGCCATTCCAAGGCTTTGCTGGGTCACAAGAAGTGATGGATGTGATGATACAGTAGAATAAAACCCCAATGCAAGACTTGCATACTGACTTGATCTGAAAACACAGACACAGCTCTGCTCAACATGGAAGAAATCTCTGAGATTATTCCCTGAGTACAGTTTTGCCATACAGAGCCTATGTTTCCTAGGCTTGGGGTGCACAGGAAGGCCCATGTACTACTGAGCCCTCCTGAAAAGTATTCCTAGGCTGATTTTTCTGTTTGTTATAAGTTTAGGGCTTTTAAATCATGCTAATGTGTCTAGAGATTGCAATGGGAGTGTGTTTGAGAAATCCAAAAATAAAATAATGTAATGCAGCCAAATACTTAATTACCAACATGTGCATCTGTTGTCAAACCATACGCTAAGTGAGTGGCACTGCTCATTAGTTCTGCTTTCAGGAGCTACCAGGCGTTCGTGTCATCACTACCAAGAGTCTTCTGAGTCTGAATCATCCCCGGAAAGGACAGATTCTGTCACTCATGCAGTCGCTGTTAACAAGAATGCTGATGGCGTAGCAGGTGTTTCCTCCACTTCTCTAAACCTGGAAAGGTTCTGGCACAGTTTCCCTCCAATTTTCCCTCTTCAGAAAGGAAAAACAATCTTTCCCTTCTGGCTCACATGAGCAGGCAGGCATGTTCCAATAACTCAGGTATTGGATACAATTGCTCCTATTCACTCTGTTGCCTACAATAACGTGTGATTATCGTGCTCTGCTAGGTCCTCAGGAAAGAATGCTGGTTTATCCAGTCCAATCCCTTTTCATGCAATAAAACTCTAGCCCAGTGAAACAGAAGGGGGTCTGTGACACACAGCAGTAAAAAAGGGTCACTTGCTATTTAGCTGACCCATTAATTTGGCAGTAGGTTTGAAATGCTCTTCCAAAGTTGCTGACTGATAAGTCCTTTCAAACCTTTAAGGGCATCTGATATTCTGAAATGGGCTTGGAAAACTTTCTGTGCTTTGTCCACATAAAGCAAATGCCAGTTGGGATCTAAAGAAAAGAGCAGTGCTACCAGGAAAACAACACACCAGTGCCAAAGAAAGACTAGAAAGGATCTGAGCAATCCCAAATAGGGGTCGCAGCCCGACAAGACATTACAGTAAAAGCCCTACAGAACTGGCTGCTCCCATAGACACTGAATGTATGTCCTGGTTAGCCCTTGCAGTACTGAGGGTCTAGGGCTGGCTCACTCCTTTCTAAGGGTTTCCCAGGAATGGGGCTGATCCCCATGGCTCATGCAGTCAGCGTAGCCTCCTGTGGTTTCAGGTAGGCTGTAGAAGGGCACTGCTTGCCTCACACCTCACTCTAGCTACTCTCCTTTGGGCAGCTATCCACCTGTCCTGGTGTGCAAGAGCTGATCCACCCCATGCTGAGGATGCAGCAGAGAATCAAGGAGCCATAACTGGGCTTCATCCCAGATAAAGCTTTACTAGATTCCAGTTACATCCCAGCCCACATCCACTCAGTTCTCCCCCTTTCTCTGAAAAGGAAAGGCTTTTCTCTCAGAAAGGCACAACTTAGGTCTCTTCCCTCACTTTTGAAATTACTTTTGGCCTTTTAGACAGGGTTCTTTAAAAAGGAAAAACTCACCAGTTAGCCAACACTGAATGTGGCCAAGCCCAAGCTCAGATAGTGGCATTTGCATGGGCACAGCAATTTGAGGCTGTCCCCAGGTTGCTGCCACAGACCTGGAGAGAGCAGGAATTTCCCTTCCTTCCTTCCTTCCTTCCCTGTGCCCCACTTTTCTGTGGAACAAAACAGCCAAACCAAATCCTCCTTTTTTTTTTCAAATAGCTGAAGATGGCCCAAGCACTCCTTTCCACTCATAATCAAATACATATTTTCTCTTAAGTATGGCGGCTCCCAAGAGCTAAAGTTCAAGCTGGAACATTGAAACACACAGCTTAAATCACCAGTAGGACACCTCCAGTGCTGACACTGATGTACCCAGCTTGGAGCTCTTCAGGGCTTGGACAGTACTGGCTCTCCGTGCTCCAGAATTTCCCTCTGCAAGCTTTCCTGCCACTGCCAGCTGCAGCAATCAGCACTGCCTACAGCAAATGTGTCACATATAGGTAGGTCACTAAATGTCATGCCCAAATGCAACACAGGACCAGATGCCATTAAGGAAAAAGAAAAAAAAACCATGTTGATGTAAGCACTCTGCTTTTACTTCCCCAAGTCTGACAGGCCTCCTACACAGCCAGCAGCAAGTAGCTATTTCCCTTGTAATATCATCAACTTCCAGTAATGCTCACTTGCCTGTTTTTAATACCCTCTACAGCCTTTCCTACCATCCTGTGATAAATCCCTTCCCCTCTACCATTTCATAACTGTCCAGATCTTTTCCTCTCTCTCCCTACTACATCTGGCTTCTAGACCATTCTCCACTTCTTTCTGTTAGCATTTTCAAAGCTTATCTAGGGCTCAACAGACTTTTTTTTCCCTCTTCTTGGTAGTGGAGGGAAGAGGAGGGGGGACCTGCTGTTTAGCTGGCTTTGGCAAGCCTGGGCAGCTCTAGCTGAACTCCCCAGCCCTCTGCCAAGAACAGTCTAAATAGAAGCACTAGAAACATCTTTTAATGTCATTTGTATTAATATTTTTGGAATTAGGCAGACTTGAAATTGCTTTAAAAACATTGAAAAACAGAGGGAAAGGGTTGGCAACCATGTGAAGCTCAAACTGTATCACACACAGTACTGTCATAAGAAAGTGGCTATAACACGAGTGTCTAAGTCTTTTGTATCAAAGGACTATTTTTTCATCACTTTATTTAACAAAGATATTCTTAAAACAAGACTTCTCTCAGATTTTGAACAGAAGAAACCATTCCTGTCTTTGCTCATCCTAAGCAGCATACAACAATATATGTTCAATATATGACAGGTTCTTGAGAAGAAGACCCTGTCCCCTCAAGGTATATTCAAAAGAAAAAAAAGGCAGAGCAGGATGATAGGGACCATTGTGCCTTTTGTCTCTCCAGCTCCTTTCCTTAGTCACACGTTCCTCATGCAAGAAAAGCAGTCTGAGCCTCAGAAAGGCCCCTGGCTTTCTGCCTACTCTCCTCATCAGGCCCAAACAGTTCCTTAGAATTTCACTCTGTCTGCCTTAACCTTTCTTCTGTGATCATCAGAGATTTCCTCTGGACTCACTGGACCACCAGCTTTGATGTCTTAAAAGATCAGATGAAGGATCACTCAACCAGCATTTTGAAGGAGAGTTAAAGCCAGCCACATTCCTGGCACCTTCCTTCCTTCTCAATCTTTGGTTTCAGAGGGGTAGAGACAACACTAAGGGATATACACAAAAAATCACCTTTAGAGAAGCACAGTCAAGGTTTTAGGATGGTTTTCTGATGTCCAAAGCAAGTACAAATTAGGCCATGAAAATTTCAGGTATAAAGGAACTGAAGACACTTCTCATGTAGAAGTGGGGCTGGAGAGGGAGAGGGGTTGTTAAGCCTTGGACCTTGGGCAGGGTAAAGTTCACAATTTAATGACACCTTCCTCTTCTTTACCCCACACACAATGCAGCACAAAGGCTTCAGACAGTGCTGCAAGGATGTCGCATAAGTTGCCCAGTGAGACAAAGTAGATGCCCCCAGTAACAGTGGTCTGCCACTGGCTATCCTCGACCTGGGTTTGTGTCTCTGACATGATGACCACAATGCCTGAACTTCAGTATGGGTACAGCCAGCAGGTCTACTTTGGGACAGTATCCACAGCAACTTGCAACCACAAGTGAAAAGCCTCCTTACAATAACAAAACATAGCTTTAGAAGCATGAAAGAAAGTAAAATAATCTGTAGGAGTAATCTAGATATATATGCACACTTTAGGAGGGAAAACAGATAAGACTCTTTCAGGTGAATTAGAGGGCATACACTTGCATAGGAATAATGCTTCTTGAGTCTACAACAACTTCATGATTAGCATCTGCTTTCTTGGCCAAGGAATGCTGGTTTCTATTTTTCCATAGCCCAACCCTTGTTCCTAGCTTCTAGACAGGTTTTTGCATTTTAGTTGTCTCAGTATGAGAAATCATACTTATTCCAACTCAGCTTGCATTTAATAAATTTCTCAGGCTCTTATTTGTCCCCTTAAATTTATTCTCTCATTTAAAAAATACAAGGAAAAGCTGCTAGATTTCTGCTAGACTTCTGATCATCTCTCTCAGTTGCTATTATCAATATGGATTGCAGCATAATTCATTTTGTCACAGGCAGAAGAGAAGGAGTCTGTGTATTTCACAATGATTTAGAAGTTGCCCAAAGCTTGAAAGGAACTTGTCAAAGTCTTTAAAATGTTTTTCCCTCATCTTGTGATGTCTCCTTTCTGAAGAGAGATCCTTTCTGAGGAGCTAGCAAGACTAAAAATTTCCCTTTTTTTTTACATAGAAGTGAACACCTTTCTCCTAAAGAAAAACAAAAGCTGCCATACAACAAGTGTCATTATTTGAAGGTTGGTTTGGGATAATGTAAAACTTGCCTTTGGCTTCTATGACAAAAGGCAGCCCAGTCCTGGAGATCAGTTAAGTATTTGCCTCATTTACAAGTGTGACCTGATAATCTGCAGTACTGAAAAGATTTTCCTTCTAGGAAGACAAGAAGGTTGTGCACCCAGGCTTCTCCTCATACTTCATGGGAGAGCTTAAACATGAATGACACGATTTGCACTTTTCCAGAAAGCAATGACTTTTGTTCGGTTTCTTAATTTCCTTCTGCCATATGCTAAACGTGACTATCATTTTACATTATTATAATATTTTGAGTTGGTTTGATATGCTGCACATTGTTCCTTCTGTTAAACAACATCTATGCAGGAAATTTGATAAAGTAATTTTATGTCTTCTATTCATTGCTACTACTTTTGCCTGCTAACAAATTAAATTCCAGTCATCTGAGTCAGCCTCTTATTTTAGATCATCATCCCAATTCCCCACGTTTTGTCAAATAAATACACTTGTATGTGTAACTACACACAAAAACCTACAGACGATCTACATGGTACCCTCTGACTTTGCAAATTAGAAGAAATTAGTTCTTCTAGAGCAAGTTACTTAGGTTTCACAGTCACTTTCCATCCCACTTTTCAAAGCTATATCATTACCAAACTTCTATTGCTTTCTGCATACAGAAGGTATTTTATTAGATGAGGCCCACTTCCTTGCTTCAAAGTTATTACAGCCAAAGAGCCTGGCTATGAGTGGGAAGTGACAAGCTCAGAGAATAGCCCTGGGAATGCATCCATATGATGGTCTGTACCAGCACAAGTGTGTGTGTGTATTGAGGCAGGGCACTGACCCTTTCACTCTTCACACACAGTCCAGCCAAGCAGTCAGCCCTGCCCTTCCCACAGTGCTCAAGGACTGCTCGGCTCCTCTGCTCATTTAGCAGCCAGTGATGGACCGAGTGATCTGACCTGCACCAGAAGGCAGCTCAGATCCTGGCAATGCTGCTCTGAGGCAAACAAATAAAACAAAAATCCAAGCCAAGAATTCCAGGAAGGGCTGAAGGAATAGTAGGATGCGGCCAAGAGTCAGAGGCATATGGGCTACTGCACTAGGCAACCAGAGAGGGCCAGGGCATGGGCCCAAGCACTGGCACAGCATCATCCACAGCTCAACTGTCAGTGCTGTCCTTGGCACAGCCTTGTTCCAGGCAACCAGCTCTCCCTCACACAATGCCTGGACACTTTCAGCAATAAGCAGGGACCATTCCCAAGGCACAGTTTGGATGGGCCACCTTGTTAGGGAGGGAGAGGAAAAGAGTGTCAAAAGCAGTGACACCACAGTGGCCACTCCTTGTGGCCAGTGAATAGTTCCCTGGCCTATTTTATTCACTAATGTAGAAGCAATCTTGAATACCACAATTCATTCAGCACAGAGAACTTGCCAGGATGGGAACTGCCTCTTACTAGGCCTGCCCCAACCACCCAAACATAGCAAACTCAGCCTTTTTTCTATTCTTTTTCTCCTTGAGACGTTTCTGTAGAGTCTATTTAATCTCCCCTCAGTCTTCATGCATTGTCTGGGCTGATTTTTAATTGACCAGAAAATTACATGACTGCATCTATTAGGCCAAAGTACTATTTCACCTTGATGTGGCCCTCAGAATGAAATTGTAGATTACATATCCAAGCAGCAATCTTCTACCTCACAAAACCCTCCTCCTCTTTCATGGTCATTCTGCCCCTGAATCTAAGCTTCTCCTATTGGATTCAATTCCAAATACATCAAGTACAAACTGAGATCAGCAGAAGCAAGTTATAGGAAAGATAAAGATCCTGTTTAAAAGAAAAACAATTTCTGATTAAGGTAATGCTACTTATCAATTTCTGTTTTCAAAGAGCATTACAAGCATGAAATAATTTTTGCAATAGCCAAGAGAGTTAGATATATAAGCATTGTTATGCATCTTTTGCAGAAAAACAGGTGGTAAACAAGAGGACAAAATCACCTGCTAATTTAGGATTTCTTTGTTTCAAACAAAACTGAAGTGTCTCACATCACAGGCCACATGAAAAACATGACTTTCTTGTCACTTTTCTATGACACTATGACACCATTGTCCTGACAAAAGTTTCCACTGCTTGATACATGCAAAAAATACAGAACAAGTTAGGAAACTGATGTTTTCAAGCTGAATTACCTGTCCCCAGGCTGAATCTTCTTACCTCTTGTAAATGTAACTGATGTCATCAGATAGCTTGTACAAAAGGAATTTATGTCATTTTGTCACCTCTTGTAAATGTAACTAATGTCATCAGATAACTTCTACAATAAAAAAAGTACTTTCTGTTTCAAGCATTGCATAAGATTATGTCACACTAATAGATATGCATTAGGTAGTCAGAGAATATGTATTAGATAGGAAGGTTCATGTAAATTTTACTGTATAAAAGATGTAACTTTTTACCCCTTGGTGTGCTTGATTTGTGGAAACCTCCACCTTTCACCCTGCACAAAACAGTGTCTCCTTTCTAAACTAGATGCACTGTCTGCGTTTAGAGAATTCCTAAAATCAGCAACAAAAGGAACCAGGACAAGACAACATCAGGAGCTGCTGGCACTCAGCCTACAGCTCAAACCACTGGACAGTGTTGCTTTTCACAGCTCTAGAGATTCACAAGTCCAAGGGGAGAAAGGGCAAGCATGCACTAGAGCAGAAATCTGCCTGCTGCAGACCACAGAGTACATCTGCATTAGGTAAAAGAATAGTTTTCAGTGTATAAACACTGAAAAAAGCAAGTGGCTGGACAAACACTGACTAATAAGGATGAGATAGGTTTCTGTGAATGTAGTCAGGTGTTTTTTGTAAAACTGATCTCATAGGGACTTTCTTATACAATATCAAGGTGAAGCAATGTTCAGCTTAAAATGGGTTTTAGCAAATTCAGATCAATCAGTTTGCCTGCTTGGGTGCTTATCATCTTCCCTTTCAGTGGTTGCAGTGATTCCTTCCACAACTCTGCTACCCTGTCCCACCTCAGCCCCAGAGTTCTGCTTAACCCTCTGCTGCCCATATCAGCCCTGATGCAGTCTGGCGTTTGCAACTCAATGAAGGTGACCAACACAAACTTTCTGCAGACCT
>JANPWX010000016.1:7667934-7738964 GCA_024734555.1 Trochalopteron elliotii
CAAATCACCCAAATCCTAAACTCTGATCTGATGCAAGTCAGATGCAATATGACAGCAACTCAATCTCCTGGGCAGCAGAGCTGCTAGCTTCAACTTCATACTCATTTCCAAACGGTGTCTGTAAGTTCTCGAATGCTGTTGGAATAGGCCCAGCAAGGAATAATTTATCCAAGGTAGAGATACATATCCTTCAGAACACACAAAAGCTACCAGGAAAGTGAAGCTTCAAGGGGAATGGAGTGCAGGTGCTGAGAAGGGGAAGGGGCCACTTTAGGAAGTAAGTGCTTGATTAGTGAATGAGCAATGCTAATGCTGAGCAAACAAAACAGAAGCATAAATTCTGAGACACTGGTTAAACTGCAATCAAGAAGTACTCTAAAAAGCTTATTAACTTACCTAGGAAATGGAACACAAACTAACTGTTTGAATTGATCTTCTCAAACAATAAAAACATTTGAAATGTCCTGAAAGTAATTTGTTTAACACAGTATTTGAGCTGTCACAAAAACAAAAGTCAGTATTTCTCTCCATCCACAACAAAATCACACCAATACACTCACTCTGGCACCAAAGAAGAATATTTAAAGCTGTATGTGGCTGTAATACATTGCTTGTATTTATAGTCCTGGTATGATTGGTTTCTAAAGAAAAATTATGTCCACAGACAGCATGTTTTGTTCCTCCTCATTACTCACGTGTAAGAATGAAAGATCTATTACAACATACTCTTCCTTCCACCTGCTTTGATGAACTGCCTCAAAGCTCTCTGGGGAGACTGCTGCAAAGCCTGTGACTTACAGCTTAGGCTCAGACAGCAGATACTGGATTGCAAGAGCAGACTCAAAGGTCAGTTCAGAGCAGCACAGGCAGCAGATTGCAACTCCATTTCTAAAAGCAAAGGACACCGCTGTGGTACAGGTGATTCCCCTCAAGCCTATACCCTCACAAAGGAAAAACTTAACAGATCTGCCTTTAGGGACAAATGTAAAAAGTTCAACTTGAAACTCTAACACCTGTTTCACAGAGACTTCTCCATATTCCATATTATTTAAAAATTGCAGTTCACCTCAGGACCCTTTCTCACTAAGTCAGTTAATGATTTCTATGTCTGCTCAATTTTCCTAAGAAAGTGTTTTGTTCTGCTCAGGTCTGTGCAGCATGCCCATCATTGTGATGTCTCAACACCGCCCTGCAGTGTGACAACCCACTTCCCTGATGTGCCTCTGCCCCACCATGATCTTTCCTTTCTTCTCTTCTCCTCACATGGAGAAATCTTCATAGATGAAAATAAATATGAATATATTCAGTTCACTTTTCAAAAATAGCTATATAATGTATTTATACTTTCATATATTATATATAACTTTTTTATAGTATGGTTATTGATGCTTGCTATTATCTGTACTTTCAGTACTGAAGGCAGAGTTGAAGAAATGCATCTTAGCAAAGTACCCAGGTTTCTGGTAGGTCATACATTTTACTGAAATTTATTCCACAGATTTGTGTAAGAACCTGAGAAATTGTAGCAGACGCAAAAAAAGGGAAATATTTGTTACAGAACCTCAGACAATCTATCAGGTGCTCACGCAACACATGTTGTAGATAAGCTCTGTGATCTCAAACTGGACACAGCAGATGCCCAAACAGAGAGGAAGATAACACTGTGATTAACACTGAGCTTTGTACTCACCAGAGTACACACCAGAGGTGTGACCACCCTGATTTGCTGATGGCACTAACCTGGAGAAGCTGAATGCTTTGTCCCATGACAGATCACTGCAGGGTTACAAACAGAAACTGGGGCATTAGGACAGAACCTTGTGGTCTAATTATGTGGTAACCAGCATCTTGCTTACACAGACTTACATCCATCTGCAAAGAGAGGCAATTGACACACTTCCCATTGCGTTTTTTTGCAAGCACACATGCAACTGCAACACTGAATGTGCAGCATCTATACATGCTTTGAGTATTTCCTCAAATCTATTTTCCTTTAACCCTTTCAAGCATTCTGCTGACTGTTGTTAATTACAGCTTTAGAGAGAAACCTATGAAAACACAGCAGTATATTTCCTAGAGATACAGAGGTTTCAATACACACATCTGCACAGCATTCATCATTTTCCTGAACAGTCCTGCACAAAGCAGCATTTCTGTCATTACATTTTTAATATAACAATTCCCATGGGAAACTCTTCATGAGGACTGGGATATAGATGAAGAGAAAGCAGAAAGATTGCATGATGAAGGGCTGTTCCCAGCCTACAGATGAATGATGGTTCTTGTAGGAGCTTATCATTAACTACAGATGAATGGTAGATTCTGCCATTTTTAGCAAAAACTACTAAACCAACCGGAAGGCTGGATTTGATGGAGGAGTTTTTTAAGTGAAGAACTTCCTTGAGAATAAGAAAATATTTCAGGTGTGGAAATCATCAAAGTCCACAGATACTTCTGACAACAACCAGAGCCAAACTAACTCTTTGAGCTCCTTTTCCCATGACTGGATGGGCAGAGGAGATCTTGGAATATCTACAGATCACACCACAGGATGGGTAGGGGAGGATTTTGACATAGGGACACACAACCATCAGATATCAAAATGCTGTGGTAGCTTAGATCTTCAGATTGAGCCATGGCAAAGCTATACTAATGCCCCACAAACACTGTTTCAGGGCAATCTGTACTGTCGTGTACACCACTTGTGAGCAGGAGCACGTACCCTGTGAGTTTTGACAGTCTAGTTCACCATCAGTGACTCATTAACTCAGATGCCTGCACCTGTCTGCCCATGACATTATATTCTAACCTTGGGACAGCCACTCTCACCTGATTGTGTTAATCTATTAATTGCTCCCAGGCAGGTGCTGATCCTCCTTGTCTTTTTCTGAAATGGACATGTGGTGGATTCAGGCTTTACACAGCCTTGTGCTTCAGATTCCCCATCAGAAAAGTGGAGATAGTAACATTTACATACCTCAGCAGGTAGTTTGAATGCTTAATTAATCCTTTCAAAGCTCCTTAAAATATAGATAAGAAGTAAAAAAAAATAACTTTTAATATAATTTTCACTGTGTAATTAAAAAAGTACAAAAAGCTGGTTTTCCAAGCAATAAATAGCTATTTAAAATAATTCAAAACTTATTAAACTACTCATTACTTTGAGACCTGGTAAAAAAGACAGACCCTTTGAGTAGGGTCTTAATCTGACCTGATGTTTAATTAGAACAAATTCAAAGGCAACAAGTCACTCATGATTAAAATAACATGATTTCTGCCATTTCTTTTTATGAAAATCAGTCAAGCTTCACATTTTCTAGTTAAAGCCTTTGAATACCTGGGATCCTGGGAAATGCCAGCCTGTCAGCCTCACATCTGTGTTTGGGAACATCATGGAACACAGACCTCAAGAAGTTGCAGTAAGGCACATGAAGGACAAGGAGGGAATTCAGGACAGCCAGCACAGCTTCACCAAGGAAGACCTGCCTGACTTTCTATTATGGAGTGACTGCATCAGTGGACAAAGGAAAAGCTACAGATGTCATTTATCCTGACTTCCATAAAGTCTTGGACATGGTCCCCACCAACATCCTTCTCACTATATTGGAGAGTTATGGGTTCTCTGGGTAGACTGTTAGATGGATAAGAAAGTGGTTGGACACTCAGATTCAGAGGATTGTGATCAACAGCTCAGAGTCCTGATGGACATCAGTGACCAGTGGTGTCCTCAGGAGTCCATGCTGGGACCAATGTTTTTAATATATGCATTAATGACATAAACAAAGGGATTGAGTACACACTCAACAGATTTTCAGATGGCACCAAGCTGAATGTTGCTGTTAACACACCTGAGGGATGGGATGCCATCCAGAGGGACCTGGACAAGCTCAAGGATTGGGCCCATGGGACTCTCATGAGGTTTAACATGACCAAGTGCAAGGTGCTGCACCTGGATGGTGACAACCCCTAGTATCAATCCAGGATGAACAGATCCATATCACCCTGTCTGAGAAGGACTTGGGGTGCTGGTGGGTGAGAGGCTGGACATGACCCAGCCATGTACTCTTGCAGCCCAGAAAGCTAAATGTGTCCTGGGCTGCATTCCTAAGGCAGCGTGGGCAGCAGGTGAGGGAGGGGATTCTGCCCCTTTGCCCTGCTCTGGTGAGACCCCACCTGCAGGGCTGCATCAGCTCTGGGGTCCCAGCACAGGAAGGACATGGATCTGTTGGAGCAAGTCCAGAGGAGGCCACCAAGTTGCTCAGAGGGATGGAGCATCTGTCCTATGAGGAAAGACTGAAATTATTGGGATTGTTCAGCCTGGAGAAGGGAAAGCTTCAGAATGACCTAATTGTGGCCTTCTGGTACCCAAAAGGAGCCTACAAGAAAGATGGAGAAGGGCTATTTGAGGGGGCATGTAGTGACAGGACAAGGGGGAACAGCTTCAAACATAAAGAGTGTAGTTTTAGATTAGATATTAGGAAGAAATTCTTTACCATGAGGGTAGTGAGGCACTGGAGCAGATTGCCTGGAAAGGTATAGATGTTCCACCCCTGGAAGTATGCAAGGCCAGATTAGAGAGGGCTCTGAGCAACCCGATCTATTCAAAGTTGTCCCTGATGACAGCAAGGGGATGGAATTTGATAATCTTTAAGGTCCCTTCCGATCCAAGCCATTCTTTGATTCTATGACTCTGAATGAAATTTAACATGAGCCTGCTCAACGACAAAAGCTGCCTGCACCAGGAACTCTCATTGAGACGCAGCACTACCAACATTCCCACATATTATGCAAGATATGACGTGCACCCCGGTAGGAGGTCACGGGGATGAACAGATCATTTGCTTGGTTAGTCAAAGTCACACAAACTGGCTCAACTGGAATCCAGAAAGACTTATGTATGCAAACGGAAACAGTGACAGGCTGTCTGTCCACTGGAAAGGCCGTCACTCAGGTCCACACCCAAACTGCACATCAGCACCATCCAACAAACCTTGGCGACGGTAAGAACCACAGAAGTCACACACAAGGTCCTTTATGCCAGGAAAGGTAAGAATCATGACTGAGAGAGAGCACAGAATGGAGAGAACCTTCTGCTGCTCCAGGTATACATCTCAGATAGTCCCATTTCTCCAGCCAGGTAGCTGGATTACAGAATCTATTTCGCTTTGGTTTTTAATCAATCATGTCTCAGCTCAGAATGCACCATGAATGTCCAGCAGAGCATTGATAATATAGCCAGTAAGTGATTAACGGATGCTTGTATGGAAATAAAAGCCCAACCTTAGTTGCAGGGGGTGGACACAATACCAACGGGTCGTAAGAAATCCACAACCCACCCCAGCAAAAGTCATCCTGTGACTTTTTAGCCATTTACATCTGTGTTAAAAAATATATAAAAAGCTTCTGCTTTTCCTTTATGAAGTTTTACATCTAGATTTCAAAGGTGTAAAACATTCCACAGGCTTGCAGTACTGAACACTCATGACCTATATATTTCTGATTAGCTATTATAATATATAAAAAATATTTTACTAGTTTGACAGACTTTATTAGTACAGAGGTTAATTGCCTTTCTTTGACACATTTTCACTGCCTGCATCTGTGTCACAACATTATTTGCTTCATTAGTTTTTAAAGTGGAATAGCTAAAACTCAGGTTATTGAAATAATATGACTGTGCTTCTGCACCACACTATTTGCTTGCAATTCAGCTGATGAATCACCTATATTTCAAGCAGAGCTGGCCTTGCATTTGGAGGAAGGCCAAGAAAACAGGTCAGTGTTATCAGCTGTAGGCACTGCTACCCCTTTTCATTTCCCTTGCCATCTTCCAAAAACAGTTCTTTCTTGCAAGGAGGTATTAAGAGCTAAGATGACAGCTGCTGAAATATTCCTTTTCTTTATTTGGAAGCTTTATTTCTTATTGCACCTATTTTTCAAGTTTGATTTGTGGTTTTAGCAGAACACAAGGTTTGGCTAGAAGTTCTGGTCTTTAGGCCATTACTCAGAGGAACACATTGGTGCTGACTGAATGATTAAGTAGGAAAGGGATTAGTTGATACACACCAGCACCTACTGAGCAAAGGACAAAACAGAAACATAAGTTTCCTGCTGTGAAAATATGCCTGTCCCAGTGGAACATCTCTATCTTGCAGCCGATGTCCAAAAATACCAGAGGACATGTCTGAAGTGGTGATGTGATAGTCTGTGTGATACTGGCCCACCACAGCAAATAATGAGAGTACAAGACCATGGCTGCCCCAAGCAGCCAACAATCCGATTAAGGCAGTAAGAGAAAGAAGACATACAGAGACTATACGGAAAAGATGAAACAATATGGGCATAACACTGGGTTATTTTTATTTTTTAATACTATGCTTGATCAGGAATTGCAGGATAAAATAAGAGATATTGAGTATGTTATCCCAGGAGTTTCTTCCTGCCCTCTGTTCCCTCGTCAGATGAAGGGGAGAGTCATGTGCAGCACAGCTGCTGCCCAACTGGGGCTGTGTGTTACAAAAGGGATCGCTCTCACGCTCTGGATGAATGTGTGAGTCAGCCAGAGCATGTCCTTTCACTTTCTGTCCTGAACGTGCCTCTGTGCACAGTTCACTACCTAACTCAGACACACATTCATTGGGTATTAAGTCCCACAAAAAGTCACCCTTCAACACTCATGATAAAATGCATTTAAGCACTCCTGACTTTGCCCCCTTAATTGTCATAGCCCACCTTCCTCTAGCAATTTCTTCTGTCCTTTCTCTTCCTCGCTGCATTCCCTGTTTAATGTAAGAAGGATTCTGGAACACTTCCTGACCTTTTGTGCCTTCGGTAATGTGAGAGTACAGAAGAAAAACATCTGGAGGAAAGCCCAGGTGTTACAGCCTTAAAAAGGTGCCTCCAGACCATGTGTGTGGCTTGTCCTGCATGGCTCATGGATGGGTGCAGTGCCAGTCTGTGCCAGTCTGCACACCATGGGCTCCAGCCCTGGGCCAGCATATGAAAGGAGAGCCAGCTACAGCCAAGGGGGCAAGTCCCCTCACTCCTACACCCACTCTGCACAGACTCAGCTCACTCCAGAGCAGTGTGGATGCAGCAAGCCCATCCCAGACTGACTTCACCCCCAACAGCACAGACGTGAGCTAGTCTGCAATAACTTGCTGACCAGACGAGGCTTATTCTCTGCTGCTGCTGGTCACAGAGGTGATATGAGCAACCCTGAAATGCCACAAGCCAGAATGTCAGTGGTCTCATCCCAAGATGTGCTGCAGCTTGCATGGCAACCCTGAGCAGGTTTGTACAAGCTCACTGTGGCACAGCCTAGGAGAATCCCAAGAGAGCAGCAAGGAGCTCACTGCAATCACCTGTCCAGCTTTGTTCCCAGTTCTGAGCAGCTGAAACACAACTACACATTGCTATGGCTATGCTGGTTTGATACCCAGCTCAGTGCTACCTTGAGCACAGCTGAAAGTGCACCTCCAGATTACAGGAGAAACCCAGCAGAAGCTGCCTTTTGACAACAGCTGCTCCCCGTGCAGCTATTCCCCTGCACATCCCTTCCTCCTCCTTCCACTCACTGCAGAACAAAATCATTGAATACAGTGCACACGGGCAAGAAACATAATTACACACACACACACAATATCTTGAGCCCTTCATAATTACATTTTAAATTGGTTTACTCAGAATCCTTTCAGCTAATCATTTTCACACAACTCTAATAAACTCTAAGCACTAAAATAAATATACAGCATCTTTATCTGGTGTAGCCCCTTTCTTCTGCCTTAAGCCCTCACACTCCAGTTTGTTGGGCATTGGGAATTTGGAAACAACCAGTTTTAGGTTCAACTTTCATTATGAGCAAGCACAAGGCTTTCATTCTAAACCACCAAAATGCACTGGCAAAATTCACACGTGCAAACCAGTGGCTGCTTCCGTCTCTGTGGAATCCCACAAATATTTTCTTCACTTTCAGTTCCCGTGCCTCTGGATAGTTCATAAATGTATGGCTGAAACAGGATGCAAAAACTCGGTCCAAACAGATGCCTGATTCTCATTCAAAATCAGTAACTGGATTACTTTCCCTTACAACTGAGTCTGAACCAAAGAAGCTCAGTCTGCATCAAGGGAAGCAGTTCACAGCTTCTTACTTGCTATGCAAAAGTTCTTACACACACAACTGTAAAATCTGCATTTTCATGAGCAAGTCAGCATTTCTTTGAGCTGTCTCTGGCCTACACTTGCCTGCCTGCAGCTTGCAGACACAGTTTAGGAAAGGAGGCTCAAAAATTCAACCTCAAGTATCTTCAATTTAACTCGCCAGAGCTGCGTACTTCCCATACACTTCTAGCTGCCCTTCATGACACGACCACTTTCTCTCTCCTTTACCTTTCTGCATAAGTCCTGTGTTGGCTGGAGCCAGACAGCTGGTGTAAAACCTTGAGAGCTGTGAAGAGGAAGGGCAGTCATTTTCCCTCAGTTCATCCACACCCTTACTAACTCTCAGCAGCACAGCAGTGTGAATCTAGCTCTCAGCAATGCTTTAATAGCAAAGCTGAAGGTGTGAAGCTTCATTACTTTTAAAATATACTACACAGTTCTGCATATTCACTGGTACACATTATGTACCATCTTACAGCACAGAGTGTTGCTTTCCAGCCACCCAGCCCAGTGCTTTATCCTTACTTTATTCTTTCCCAGAACTCTGAAAGACTGCCTACTATTTTTAACTTCTCTTTGTGGGTGGTGAGGGAGAAACCAAGAGGTTAACAGCTTTGTCTGATGGCTCGGCATGGGCACCATCCTCTACCCCCCAGGGTTGCCAAGATCTAAACCCAGCAGGAGTGTCCCGGTCCTTAATGGCAGTTTCTGAGGTTTTCACTGGTCTGGGGGAGGTGGGAGGAGAGGTGGATTGCCATGCTCCAGAGACAGAAAAACATGTCAGTATTTTAATCACTGGACAGAAAAACAAGTAAGGAGGAAATTAAGTTTCCAAAATACTTTTTTTTTTTTAATCCACATCATGAGTCGCCTCACCTGCTACCAGCTGGCTCACAGGGATTTTTTGCCCTTGGGCTTTGCCTTCTCTTGCCACATGCCCTCCTAAAAGCAGCTGTGACCACACCACGCTCCCCTCAGCACTGACTCACTCCCTGCCTCTCCACAGGACCTGAGCAAGCTATTTGCCCTCAGTCAACTCTTGTTTATGGGTTCTGATACAAAAGACAAGTGTTCATGTGGCATACTGTATCTAGGAAAATGTCATGCTTCATACATTTAGTTATCAACCACTATGCCAAGTGCTTTATGTTATCTACAAAAAGCAGACTTCAGAGGGAAATGAACTACGGCAAATCAAAGTCTATTACTGGGAAAGAGAGGAGAGTTGTAAGCCAGGCTTGCAGCATTCTTCCAGCTGCATAACTTTCTAAATAACTTTACCCAGCTGAAGAGTCAATAAATGGTCACCAGTTGCAATCAAAAATAACAATTCATGTCCTGTTACCCAGAGGGGCTTTTCTAAGCCCCCAGGGCACAACTGCAGCAAACAGCGGCACACTAGGTCAGAGACAGCAACAAGGGTGAAAAATGTCTCACACCTCCCCAGCAGCTGGGAGGGAAGCAAGGAGGAAGACTCACTCATTCCACCAGTGCCTCCAGAGGCCACTGCCACCCACCTCCAAACTCAAAGCAGGGCAGCACTTGGGCTGACCCTCCTACCCCCAAGGCCAGGGCTGAGTGCTGCTCAGCAGGACAGGGCAGTGATGGGCACAGCCTCAGCCCTGATGCAATGAATACATTTCTCCTCACTGCTCTGTGACTGTCCACCTGCCCTTACAGATCCACACTGCAGCAGTGCCTGGACAAAAGTGCTCCCTACCTGCAGAAATTCCCTACTCTCTGCAGCCTCCAGTTATACAACAGATTTGAGCCCTGCATGGGGAGCAGAGGACAACCAGCCTCATCCACCAGTTAGCTCTGTAGCCAAGTCCATAGTCACCACTGAAAATATAACCCAGGTATTTTCATCATAGTACAAACCAGTTCATTCCTGATTCACAGGAATGAAACAAATGGGATTCTTTTTTTCTGATCTCGATTCTCAAAGACTCAGAGCCACTGAATAAAAGATAGCTTTGAAACATGCCAGCTTTTCTGGAATTGGAGAGAAGGAATATGAAATTCAGAAATTAAACCTTAACCCAATCTTTATAGCTGTTCATTTGTATTGGGTCAAGACAAAACCAGGAGCCTACATTCATTAAAACTTTGGTAGTTTGGACATTGGACTTGCATCTGGATCTGTCAGCGTGGGTGTACATATATCAGCAGTGAGGAAATTACCATAGGAAATTAAAGGCACCAACACACAAATCTGCAGCCAGTAAGAACAATAAAGAGAAACTGTTTCAATTTATCAGGAACAAACAAAATCCTAACAATGGGATAGCTCCACAGCTAGATAGGAATCTCAGAATTGTCAGTCATGATTCATAGAAGAAGAAATATTCAATAAATATTTCAGGTTTGTATTTGGAAACTAGGAGGATGATGTATTCTTATCTTATAGTGATAAGGAAACACTTTCTATTCCATCAGTTACTTAAGGGAAAGTTAAACAGCCGCTATCAAAACTGAACATTTTTCAATCAGCAGCACTTGGTAAGTTGCACCTCAGCATACTAAAGAAAAGTGCCAAAGAGTTTTCCAAAATGTTTGTGTTGATTTTTCACACATCTGCGACCACTGGAGAGCTTCCAGAAGACTGGAAGAGATTTACAGAGAGTACAAAAAGCAGGCTGGGCAACCACAGGCTGACTAGCCTAACACTGATCCACGAGTCAAGCAGATTGATGTGAAGGATTAGTGAAAGAACAGTCTTTACATGACTGATACTACCCAGTGTAGCTCCTGGCCTGGAGATGACACAACTCAGCAAGTCCCCTCTGCCTCCATGTCTCATTTGCCTCCACCTTCATCCTGCTCAGATGGGCACTTGTGGGTCAGAGTTGAAAAAGGCTTAAAAGATAGCAGTGTAATTAATAGTCATCAGCATGACTTCATGGAAAAGTCTTGTCAAACGAGCTCGGTGCTGCTTTTTAGTGAAATTACCAGTTTAGCTGATAAAGATAGCTGTGTCTATGTCATGGGTTTCAACATCTGTGAGGCATTTAACTCAGTCCCACATGGCATTCTGATTAAAATAATTAGCACTATCTAGAATTAATGCACCTCTTATTAAATCGATTAAAAGCTGGTGAGCCAAAAGTGAGCCAAAGGCAATCCTAAATTAATCATCTCCATCTTCAGATGATGTTAAATGGGATCCCCCAGAAACCTCTTATCCCAGTGCTGCTCACTATCCTTAGGAATTATTCGAAGAAAATGAAAAAATGCTGCTATTAAAAGATAGATCTCATTTCAAAATTGCTGGAATAGTAAATGATGGAGAGAAAAACAGTTATATTGGCAGAATTGCATCACTTGGTCGAGTGGATTCACTGGAACCTGAGTTTTAATGAGCCAGTGCACCAATGCAGCAGTGCCTTAAAATCTGCAACTCACTCAATACATGGCAGGAGTAGAAAGTCCTAATGGGTAATTTCCATCTTAGCATTCTGCAGTGCTCAGTTGGACTGGATTTTTCCTAGGTATGTCTACTAAATTTACCAGGAGAGAAGGCAGCAACAGTGCTGGGCATTGAACCCAGAGTATTCACACTTGCTGACTCTAGGACAACGGGACAAACCTCTCCAGGAATCCTCTATGTATTGCTGAGATTGTCAGGCTCCTTCAAAAGGTGCTTCAGACAAAAACATTCCCCTCACCCCCACCTATCATCATTAGGTTTCAGAATGAATGTTGAATAGGAAAGGATGGACACGATCCCTCCTACCACTTTGCAGGAAGACATCTCTGCCTTGTTTCTCATTTGAAACACTGTCATGGGCATTCAGTCTCTCAGAAGCTCAGCAGTGAATTCCACTGTGTGAGCCAAATTTCTTCTTCCCTTTGATTTTCTATGTGATCTGCTTCAGCCTTTGGCCCAAGCACTCCTGTTTCCAGATGTGCAGTTAGGCTGCATGGGTGAATGGGACATGGACACAGCTTTATCCATGCCTTCCACGCCTTCCCTGTGCTTAATCTTACAGAATCTGCTACTGATGGTGTGCATCTGGGCTTAGCAAAATGTGGACAAGAAATCTCAGGAACTCCCACACTGTCCCATACCCCAGTGTAAGGATCTATTACATGCTGACTCACAAACCTCAGAAAGGGCAGAAGGGTGGAGAACAAACCCCAGTTAACAGCCCTGAGCTCCAGTGACTTGGCTCCATCAGAACAGGTGCTTCCCAACACGGCCCCAGCAGAAAACCTAAACCTGCTCTGACAGGAGCAAGAGGAGTAAAGAACACATCCATGAATAATGGCCCTCCGCAGCTGCTGCACCTTGCTGTGGCAATGGGGACATCTCCAAACTGAGCTCAGTACATGACCACAGTGCTATCAGCTCAGTCCCAGCTTGGATAACAATGCTATTTTCCAAAACACTTAGGCAGAGTAATTATGTTCCTGTAAAACACCAAATTCAGGATTCAGAGCAGGGACTTGTGCCCTCAACTGCTCTAACATCTCTGTGGGACAACTTGGCAAAGGAGGTAAGAAGAATACCAAATTCTGGGCTTGTGGGCTGATGAAGTTAGTTATAATTTTTGCTGGAAACAATTTTGTGCTTTCAAAGCCTCAGCCATAACACTGCAGCAATGCTAGAATGGAGATAAAACGGATACCACCTGATAAATTCAAGGTGTATTTCTTAAGGGTGGCATTCTTTAATTGCCATGACACTACATACGAAGAAATCCTGTATACAAAACTCCAGAGCCTTTGCAGAGCCTCCAACCAAGAAATAATGCAGCACAAGGCTCAGCAAGCTCACCATTGCCTGTGTGCCTGGCGGAGCTGACTAAAAGACCAGTAGCAGCTGGCAGGAAATGGGTAAGAAAGCTGACCACAGATAAACTGTAGGATGCTGAAGAGTAGCAGAAGATATACTCTGGGAGAGGAAGCCAAGTTGTCAGGTCACACCGTAGTCTAGTGCATACAGTACATACAGTCTGCTATTGAAGTATGCGGCCACCAGATAATGGTCAGGGGACACAGCTGTCAGGCAACGATGAAGTAACTCCAAGGAGCCTGCAGCAGAGTATGGTACAGCTGCGGATGTTTCTGTTGAGCGGGATAAAGCCTGCCTGTCTCAAGGGTACCATAGCAAATGCAGTGTCATGTGAGCAGTACTAAACAATTAGGCTCACGATGCTTATTTAAATCAGCATTGATCGAAACAGGATACCAGTGAAAGCTCCTCAGAGCCAGAGCTGATCAGAGCTTACAAGAGAGCACACAAACACTGCATAGCCTAAATAAAACAACGTTCATGTTTCATACTCATTTTACAGGTAATGCTCCCGGCAGCGGCAGGGAGGGTTTTTCCTCTGTGGTGCAGATTAGGGAAGTCAGTGGATGTGTGTGGAGGCGGGTGGGGGATTTGCCTCCACTTCAGCAGGAGCAGGACAGGGCCTCAGGTATCATTTAACATTGAAAGCTGTGCCCGGGCTGAGTGCTAGTGTATCTGCTGTGAAGATACTGAACTTTATTCATTATATGATGAAGGTAATTATGGGTCATTAACCTGCTGGGTGGGAAACTGCAGTGTGCTGAGGGGATCCAGGAGAAATGTGATGACAGAGCGGGGCATGTTTTGCTGGTCTTGCCAAACAGCCAGAAAGTGGCTCCTGGATCATACAGGGATCAAAGAGCAGGAGTTTAAAATACATCAAGTAATGGTTTATAAACGCTGGTTCTTAGTCATGCTGCTCTCTAGGAGGCTTTTTCAGATGATCCATTGGCTGAAACCTTATTTCAGGCTCATGAAGCTCCTAAGGTAAAGGGAAAGAGCCTCATCCAGACCCACAGATGTGTATTTAACAACAGTTGCTCAATGAGAGAAGGCAGGACCCTGACAGGCAACACTGGCCTTTAGACAGCTCTAGGAGACGCCTACGCTCACCCCCAGTGCCCGAAGGAAGAATTAACTATGCTCCAGCCGTGCAGAGATGTTTCAGCACGAGGGAGAGCCGCTGCCGAGGCAGCACCGTGGCAGTGAGGTGCAAGGGGAGGGCTACGAGCCGGCCGGTCGGCCAGGGCCAGAAACTGCCCTTCAGCCTGGAAGCAAAAGCAGGAGGGGCAAGCTGCTGTGTGGAGTCAGATCACTTCTTCCCTCTCACCCTTCAGAACAAAAGGAGTTGACTCACTAACTGATCTGACATTTGCTTTGGTGTTTGTTTTTTTTTAAAAAAATTCCAAGCGTTCTCTAAATAATGGGAACGACGGGGCTTTGCACCTGGGAAGGCCGTTGTGCATTTCTCTCCGATAGGCAGGATATCAGGGTTAGCTAAATATGAGTTCAGCTGTGGGACTGACTCACTGCTTGTTCCTGGAACTGTCTGAAGGAGGGGAGGATGCTGTGGGCAGGCTCTAACTGTATCATCTGGGTTAGGGCCGGTAGCAGATGGTCCTAAAAACATACTTCCATGTGGGTTTAAAATAGCGCAGCACCCACAATCAGCTGAATGGGGAAATGTGAAAAAGGCTTGTCACACAAGGAATGCTGTTGTGAAGATCTGCAGTCAGGAGGGGATCCAAAGTTTCACCAGCCCTCACAGTATAGAAGTGCCCAAGGCTGTCTCCTCGCTCACACTGGCTCACACCGCTGCCATGTCCCACCAGCCCTGGGAGGGGGATTCTGGCCTTCCCATCATATTTCATACAAGAGAACAAACTTTCCCCCCCCACCATAAAATAAAATGAGGAAACTTTCCCTTAAAGCAGCTTTTCTATTTAAGCAGCATTCCCTGTCCACTGCATAAGCTCAAGCCTGAAAAACTGCACTGGGAAAAAAAAAATCCCTTGTCCTTTGTGAGTCAACCTACTGTAGTGCTGGTCAGCAGCGACAGCCCTAAACACTCTTGAGACTCTAGTTACATCCTGCTGGCTGCTCTGATGCCACACACAGAGTAAAAGAGGTGGTGACAGGGGAGGAATTGGCAGACGGCTCCAAGGCGTCAAGCGGGCGGCTCTCCCGAAGAAGCGGCTAAACTACCCCGGGGTCAGCAGGGAGCAGCCTAGGGAGCCTCGGAAAGATGCCCCGAGTGCAAGCCTTACCAGAGTGTCCACACACGCAGCAGCCCAGGGAGTGTCCAGCTGGCCGTGGGAGGCACAGCAGCGCAGGGAGTACTGCAGGGCTGCCCTCTTCCTTGCCCCAGCCCACCCGAGATCGACCTCATGCAGCCCGCGGTGGCTGCCCTCACCTCGGAGGTGAGCATTTCCTTAGCTCCTCTACAGCCAGCACAGAGACTCCTTCCTGCACACCTCCTGGGACTCAGCCAGCTGATGTCCTCTACTTGAAGAGTGATGGGGTGACTTGCTTCTCAATACTCAGTTTAACTCCCAAAGATCGCTGTGCCTGAGGAAATGGGATGAAGTGAAAACTGAGGAACTGCATTGCTATTGCATGCCTGACTTTCTTAGGCTGATGGGTGCAGACACGCTGCAGAGAAAAGAACATCCTTCTATTCCCCCCAGTCTTCCCTGCTGTAAGGGCTGTTACTGACCAAAGAACCTGATTCCTCTTCATTCTCCATACTTGTCTCAGTAGGTATGCAAATACACCAGCAAAGGTTTCTTGCTCCTTCCCCTCTTCCCCACCTCCTGCCTTTTTGCCATGCAAGCACCAAGAGCAATCTGGCCTGTAACCTTTAGAGGAAGAGAAATATCACAGGCACATCTGTTTTTACAGCTAATTGGCTACAATTTTTGAAATGGGCAGAAGTAGCATAGATGAACAAAAAGAGTTCCCTGAGAAGCCCTGGCCACTGTGGGAGCCTGGCTCTAGCTCCTAGAGCAGTTCATGGCATGCCCCACCGGCGCCAGAAAAACACATGGAGGTTTGCTTGTGATTGCACCAACTCCTGGTGGAAACAGGTCCAGCCCCCTTTGCTCCGCTGGAACTTGCATGAGTACACAGCAGTGCATTTGGTCCTCTGAAACATGTTTCGAAAGCAAAGATTTTCCCTAGGCGTTACCCCAGTCTTAAAAAGTAAACACATGGTGTCTACACCTTGCACTTAGTTTTCAACATCTCCTGTAAACTGCTTTTAGCACTGCAAGAAAGCATTTCAGAATGCATTTTAAAAAATATATTTTCTGTGTTTCACTTGACTGGTTTTTATCAGCACAGAACTATTAGTACAGCACTGGCTTTTTACACACTTACTGCCAATACAATAAAGGGTGTAACAAGAGATGTTTTAGATGAAGATTATTTATTACTGCCAATAGTTGCAGAGAAAGTGCTCATTTGGGCAGAGTGGGCTGAGGGGAGGAAGGGCTGTTCTGGTTTTTGCTGCAGCCTTCACTCATTACTTTTTCCAGAAAGCATTAAGCTTCCCGCCTGCACTTGCAGCTCACATCCCACAATTTTATCTAGACTGAGCAATTTTAAGAGATTGGAAGCTATTTGAGTTCACACAGGGTTGCCCTTTTCACCCATGTCTTCACATTTTGGTTCTAGCTAGCAGGAGTAAAGGAGCTTCCCTCAATATTCATGGAATATTCAGCCCTATGAAACTGACACAGTCACGCAGAAATGGTCACTTCTTCTGTTTAAACCAGAGTTGCACAAACTGGGCAGGGCACTTTCTAGACGCAGAGAAAGATACAAAGGCACAGTCTTAAAATATCTGAACAGCACTTCTGTTTCTGCCTGCAAGTACACACAGAAGAAATTCTCCGGAATCAATAGGATAACCTTTTTCCTTATTGCTTATGCAAACTATATGCCCCTTTAACTAGAAATTATCACCTCCCCAGGATCCTGCTTAATTTTACTGCCCCTCCATCCCTCCCCAAGAATTCAACATACAATAGTGAAATAGTGAGCCTAACATATGCTGCAGTCTGAGTACATAATATTTTGCAATAAATGTAAATTAAATATATATATAAACAGAAAGAGAATGACTGTGAGGAAGAACAACCCTACCTACTTCCCATTCATGTTATGCAAACACCTTTCACATGTGTCTTGCTCACTGAATGCAAACAGTGAGTATGCATACAGCTATGCCCACAAAGCACACATTCCTCATTAAAACCCATGCAATAAATTTGTATCTGATTGACTTTTAAATCCTTCATCTTCCTACAGATACATCTTCCCCAGATCTAGTGGTCCAAATGCTGTTCACTTCTTCAGGCAGTCTGTTGCAGTCAGGGTCTTCTGCCTCCATTAGTGGAAAGCATCCTCCCATCCCTGGGAATATTACTGGCTTGAACCTCAGGACTGGTCACATCCAGTTTTATACCATCAGCAACAAGGTGAAGAGGTGATATGTGGGGTTTGGTATTGTGCAAGGGGAATAGACTGTGCTCTCCAACAAGGCAATATTTTTGTGGAAAATTAAGGCACACAAGGACATTAACATGCTTCATTTTCACATAGGGGAAAGTTTTTCTCAGATTATTTTTAGAAAGATTTACTGGTTTTAATTTTGGTAGTTGGATCCTAAAAAAGGAAGCATGGCACATGGCCTCTTAAAAAGTTGCAAAACCCACTCTCAATAAAATTTAATATGCCCTGACTTGGCTTTCCTTTAATGTGCACTGTGTGAAGTACAGTGGTATAACATTTTTAGCATCAATCATTTCAGCACACTTCTGAGTAATGCGACTACCTCACACCTCTGCAGATAGGACGTTTATTCAACAGTGCCACTTATTTTCTCTGCACTATGTGTATCACTGGCAGCTCTTCCTTGCTCTCCAACATTACTGCCCAGTGGAGGAGTCACTAAGAGCACAGAGATCAAGAGAACTATGCTGACACAAACTCACTTCAGCAGGCCAGATTGTCATCCTAGCAAAACAGGAGAGCCGGTGAGTCCGTGATACTATGTTCTCTGGGTGAGCACTGTTGTGTCTGTGTGTATGTCTAGGTAAATTTCCCATCCACTAATCCTTGATGGAACTAAAGTGGCCAAATCTGATGCTGCAAGGAATTGATGGAGTCCTGTGTAACTTGACAGAGCTGTAACAGATTACACCCACTAAATTATTTGCTCCAGGAAAGAATTTTGCTGCCATAGTTATTCTGTGAAAGCAGTACAACTGTAGATTGTATTATTTATTGCATATTTATGTCACTGATGCAGTCAGGAGAGCGCAGCATAAAATGAGGAGAAGCAGGGCCACCTAGCTCACCAAGTTCAGTCCCTCCAAAATCATATTAATAGATATTCTGCCCAGAATGGCCTGTAAACACTGTGAACATTGTCGCTGTAACACCCACACCCCACCTGAAATAGATAAAAAGTGTAGAGTATCACAGGGAGCATGAGACATGAAAGTGTCCATGTTCTGGGCACCAGAAGTAACAGAGAATTTCTTCCCATCCCCTAAAAAAGTACATTCAGGTACCACCATATATCCTGGATGCCACAAGGAAGATTTGGCTTCGAGAAGTTAAAATGTGCACAGCAGAGGAGTGCACCCATCAGGGCTGAATATTTATTCAAGTAGATACTGACCAGTAACATTTTGGCAAATAACACAGACTTCCTTGAACTGCAAACTAAACTTTATACAGGGTGGGTTAAATACCAAGACTGTACAGAAGAGGATTTCAGGAAGAAGCCCTTGTTAATCTTGTTAGTCAGTATATCACTGCAAAACACATAAATAAGACCATATTCCCCATAGGCAAAGTTATAAAGCAGCAAAGTGAGAAAACTTTACTGATTTAAAGCAAGAATTCCCATTTTCCTAAAGCTAGTTTTCCTCTAGGAAACTATTCTCATAAAACACAGAGACCCAGCACATTTGAGTTTTTAAAAGGGACAATCAGATCAGTTCAGCTTTGAACCTCTCATGTAAGATATTCACTAGGCTTTTCAAAGGAACACGTTGATTTGAAAGCAGAATTAGACACTTCATATATAATGATCCAGTTACCACCTAAGACTGATTTTCAAAAATTGGATGTAAATTGGCCACAGGACATGGTTAAAAGGAAGTTCATAGAAAGAAAGCACATGAAATCTACAGCCAAAATACGTATGGCCTAATTTAAAAACAGGATTAAAGGAAATTCACAAAGTCATTTTGCTGCCAGATTTAATTAGTATGTTTAATATGTGAGATCACCTGAATTTACTTCTACTTGTTTTGTGTCCCATTAGGAGTTTCACAGGAGCAGTAATATGATTGAGTGGCCCCTGTGAGGGATGAAGCTTAGGCTGCTTTGAAACAAATTGAATTAATTTGAAATGATTCTTTCCAGGTATGACATTCTTGGAAACAGATGTGGGGATAAGGAGGGAGGGCATCAAAAGTACAGATATATAGACCTAAAACTGTACCCATCTTTTTGTATAAACATCTGCACCTTTTTACATATTTCCAGAAATATTGTAATACTAGAAAGCCTGTTCACATAAGATTACAACTGATGATACCCCACAGAATCAGGTTACCATTTGAGATACTACAGTGACAAAGGTCCTCAAACAAATTTTCCATCTCTATCACTTCTCTAAAATGTGAAAGTTGTGGGGACTGGGTCATGCAGCCTTTTTTCATAAGATGTTAAAAGAGTAAATTTGTACCCAGACATTTCATGGTGAGTTAAAACAGGCCAGATTCCAGTTCACTGGCTGAGACAGGGACGTCATGGAGGAAAGGGAGCCTTATTTTGAGTGGCATTCACAGCCCTTCCGCTAGATTTCACTATTGTTGATTGATTTTACATGGAAGTCACTCAGGGGTTTACATTGCTGAGTAGCAATGCAATCTCCTAAATAGGATAGAGCAGATTTATACGGTTTCCTAAACAAATGGTATCATAAATGCTTTAAATAGTACAGTTACATAGCTAAAATACTATATAACAGCAGAGGAGGTGGAGGTAAGGGCAATAAGGATAGTATCAGGAGAAAAAATGTTCTGAGACTCAGAACATCTAAAATTTACACCCAACTCTGTAAGCTACAAGTGCTCAACTCGCCTGAAAACAAGCCCATGCATATGCATTCTCATTTTAACCTACAAAAACATTTCAAAATCCAGGCCCTGATCTGGCAAGATGCTGAATGTTTTCCCTTTTCATCAGACAAGCCTCTAAAGAGATACTGAAGCGTGCATACTGTAGGAGCCGAAGCGCAGCCACAAAGGCTAATTTACCCAGCCAAAAAGCAGTCATTGCTGCCACTGCTATGCAGACATACCCACTGCCTTCAGCAAAACTTTAGTGAAGACTGAGGGCACTTGTCACTTCACAGGGAGCACTCAGTGTCTTCCAGGCTCACATTGGGTCTACATATGGATGAGCCGAATATTTTTCGCTACAAACACTCTTCCCCTTCCAGGCCTCCTTCGCTTTCAGTTCTGAAGGGTGAATTCATTGAAAACATCTGCACTACTAGAAACATTCTGTGCTTTTTCCAAACCTCATCCCCATGGTGGCTCTGTAGTAGTGGAGAATAGACAGAGCTGCATAACACAAGCCTGCAAGCAGTGAACTGCTGCAGGGAGAGGATACCAAATGCTGGAGCTTTGCCTCTGGTACCCAGGCACTACATGGACTCTGCTCACCTTCTTCCCTCTCCTATACAGCCAGAAGGTTTCCCCCTCTGCCATACAGCCAAAAGGCTTCCACAACAACTGTCACATCCCACCACACCACTCTTACTTCCACTATATGGAACACAACTTAAACAAATTCCACTTAGCAGTCTGTCACATTACCTTCCGCACACCTAGGAGTTGCTGCAGGCTTCCCTTGGTAGCAAGGCCAGCTCTGGAATTGGTTTTGGGATATTTTACATAATTGCTATCTCTTCTTCTTTTATCATTTTTCCTAATTCTCTTTAAATTTTGGGACTTGCAGCACTAAAGAAAGGGCTCTTTAACTGTGTCACAACAGCATGGTAGAGGCATAAATGGGACTGATCCTGTGTCATTCACAGGCAGCAGCAGTGTACTGGGCTAAGACAGCAAGAGCATGTTTATGGCAGTAAACTTTAATGAGCCAAATGAAATCTTCAAACAAGGGAAAGGAAAATATGTATTTTTGTTTGGGGAATAAGGGATGTGGACCAGCCTTCAGCAGGCCTACCAGGAAGGCATGTGTAAGGGCTTGCATGGCCATCTGTTTCTCCTCCTTATCAGCACTCCAGTGCCAGCTGCCTCTGTGGCTGAGCCGTCCCGCGAGCAGGTCCCCTGCCCGGTCCTGTGCTGCCTCTGTCTACTCGTCACTAATCCCATACAGCTCTAGGAGCTGCTTCCTACAGGCCCTATTTGGCCCCACCCCACTGTAAACCCCATATAAATCACAGGGGGGAAGCTGGCGTGTCCCCGATGGTGCCTGCAGGCAGTGCTGCTCCTTTCCCTGAGCAGTTGCTGAGCCACACGAGTGGATGCTGTGCTTGCTTTACTTCCCGTGTTCTTCAGCCTGCTGAGCCTCCATTTCCTGCAGTGCCATAGAAGTGTGGTCCAAGCCTGAACAACCATGGGATTTATGTTTGCTGACCTAGCACCCACATCCCAGTGCTGCCGTGCCCAAACTGCAATTAAAGCTGCAAAAGCAGCCCAGAAGTCGATACCCCGGATAGACAGGCAAGATAAGAAGCTAATAGCAGATAGACAGGCTGATAGGCGAGTTTGAAAGCTGCAGCCACCTGGGAGCCATGCACAGTGATGCAATCCAGCAGTGGCAGTTGCCAAAGTCGTTCTGACAACAGAGGCCAAGGGTGGGCAGCGCGCCCGCGGGGGCGCCGGGGAGGGGAGCGGGGTCCATCTGCGCAGAGGTGTGAAAACAGCAGAGCCACAGCCAGGCTCCCTTTGGGGCGTCTCGCAGCGCTGGCAGCACAGCACTCCACTAAGCCTTGTGCTCAGAGACCATGAACAACCGGGATTGAAAAAATATGTGTAACCTGGCTAAAGGACAGCAAGCTGCTGGGGGAATGGAAGGGGAAGGCAGGAGAGCGTGGTAGGCTGTAGATATCTGAGGGATACTGACCCCAGCAAAGGTGTGGAGGCCAAGTAAGAGAGCAAGAAATCAGTTAGGATGCTAAGTTTTGCATTACTGTTCCCTGAATGAAATACTGGATGAAATTAGGAGAACAATGAAACCCAACCAGGCAGGACAGGCTGGCAAATGCACTGGCACTTCATCTCCTTTGCATTCCAGCACCTCTGTAAGCAGGGTAACAGGGATGAAGGCATTGCTCCCACAGCTCACCCAAGGCACAGCAGCCAGACCTGGCTTTCTCAATTCACTTGCAAAGGTGGAGAGGATCCATCTCTATTGTAATATCTTTCAGCCCAGGAGGCATGGTCACAGACCAACCATGAACACAATTCAGAACAAAACAATGATGCCACTCCCCAAAGAATTACTCGTTGATCTCAGTGTATGAGAAGTAACAGCAATTGGATGTAGTCTCTCCACCAGGGACTTAGAAATTTACAGTGAGTTGCCACAGCACTTTCACTAGCTTTTCAGCCTTCTCTTTAGCTTTACTGCTTTCCAGCCAACAAATTAGTCTATAAAAAAGCCAACGTTGAATGCAATTTTCACTTTAACCTACATGTTGAACTTCAGTGTCTTCAGTGAACCCAGGGTTAGAGACAGACTGGTGTAGTTTGCAGGATGGGTTTATAAATTCAAATCTGTCCCAGATTATTACAGACTGTTGTTATTATATGTATAATAATATCAACTTCATAATTTAACTGTTTGTCTCCAAGTACAACAGCTATTTCCTACTAGTTCTCAAATACTGCTACCAGCACAACAAGAGGTGCCTTTGTCACACACCTCCACATCAAGACTAAGGATGGTGCAGGACTGACAGCTGAATTACAGTGGGAAGTACTTGCTCTTACTTCACTGTTGAAGGATCGAGCAGGGCAACGCAGCAAAGGTCACACCATTATCACCAACACTGGCTGCCAGAACTTCCCTTCCCTGGGCTATCAACTGAACTAGTTATTACAAACCTCTGACTACCTCTTGGAGAAGAGTCAATAGTCTGTACAGCCTATTTCTTATTTTACTTTTAAGTGATGATTTGTATTATGAAACAAGGTTTGATCCCAGTGTCCTTGTGCTAGGTGCTGCAAAAAGTTTCTGAGAATTTTTTGCAAAGAGAACCTAAAAGCCAAAACCAAAAATATTTAGGAAAAAAATGAAATGGAGAGGAGATGTCCTACCACTGTATCAAACCTAAATTCCTATTGAAGAATACATTCTCAATTGAAGAAGTGATTAAAGAGTCTACTGTAGTTTCTGTGGATTTTACTGAGACTGAACACTAGAAATATGAATTATTTGAAACAGACAGGCTAAAACTTCCTGACCAAACACCCTAAACAATGTACAAATGTGGATTAGAGTGAGATATGAATTCTGGTTGGATCCAGTCCCATGAAGGTAAATCCCATGTCATACAGTACAAAGCATAACTCTAAGATTATAGAGAACTGAAAGCAAATCCTTGTTCTGCTTTGGTAATTTTCATTTATAGAGATGTAAAGTACAAATATTTATAAACAATATTCTTACAGGAATTGGAGGGTATTCTTCCTTTTCAAATAACTACTATTTAAAGAAATTTTGAGCTCACTTAAAATGAGATGCAACATGTGAGTATGCATAGCTTTGTTGGAGAAAATAAATATTATTAAAAATAAAATTAGCATTGGAAAACCTCTGCCACTAATCCCAACCAATCCACCAGGCAAGCTTGAAGGCAAACATGCAAGAAAGTCTCAGATAATGCAATGATGCAAGATGCAAAAGAATCTGCTTGCTTGGGTAAGATAGAAGATCACTATTTAACACCACTAAGACAACACCTCCAGGCTCTTTTATTTCAGTACTGAGCTAAGCTGACTCCATTTAGCTCACAAAGAGTGTTGGACCAGATGATGATGAAGTCAGAGGCAAGATAACTGGAGATTAAACTTTACAGATATTTCTGTTCCTGAAATTACTTCCCTTTCTATACTCTGCTAGTGGCTCTGGCTCACAAGTTTCATATTCCCTCTTAATAAAGTTAAAAACAATTCAACCAGCTGAGGATCAGAACCTAAAGTTTTGTTACTCTATTAGAAGAAAGTAAAATTAATAGTGCTTTTAAAGCCTCCAGAAGGTCAGCAAGAGGTGCATGGAGCACGCTGTGACCTAGTGTTAAAAGGAAGAAATTCCAGTCCCAGTTTCTTCAGCCACCTTAAGTTCAGAGATACAGAAAGAATCATATACCTGCAAAATGCAAATGAGGAAGGGGATGTGATGGACTGCAGGGCATAGGTAGTTACTCAACAGTATAAGCAATAAATAAGAAGAAAGAGCTTATGAGAACAACAGTGCAAGGGGTGCTTCAGAAGTGCAAGGAAATGCAGCTACAAACCCACTGAACTATCAGTGCTGTCTGCATGCTTCTATGGTGAGTGTTATTTTGAGGAGGTGAGGAATGCAAGGCAGGGGGTCTGTGGTCTATGGTTTGTTTTCCCATCAATACATATGTCTGACTTCGAGTAAAAGATTAACGAGACAGCTAGCAAATGTCCTAGGAGACAAATGGGTAAAAGGCTGTTTGTACATGTCAGTTGAGGGAGGGCTCATTCTCGTCTCTCAGTCTCTGAATGAATCTGCTAGGATGCACACCTGCACCAGGAAGACTTCCTTGACAAGGTAACCCTTTCCTCTGCAGAACACATGAGCATGTCAGCATAGAGCTTACCTTACACGTACATTCTTTCAGTCAATGTGGTTTGGAAAGAACCTTCCACCTACTTTTTTTCTGCATGTGACGTACATTACTGTATGTTACAGAAAAGCCCCAGGTAAAGTAAATGGAAACTCTATCCAGCAGCTATGCACCTGGTGTTTTTGCATTTCCCAACAGATACTACAGTTGCTGGAATGATGTGTGAATCTTCTACAACACCTCCTATTGACAATTTATTTTAGGTGTGGCATGAGAGAGATCTGAGATATTGATACTAATGACCTGCAGCCTGTTGCTAAAGAGAAGGAAGAAAGGAAGTGAGGGAATTTATAGTTTAAAAAAAAAAAAAGGGAAAAAAAAAGGTCAAACTATAAAACCACACAAATATTTACATTCTACTACTTTTGACAGCAACCATTCTATTACAGACCAAAAACACTGCAAACAGGCATGCTGACACTTTAATATTTCCAGGATGATCATGGTGGTGGGAAGAGCAAGTAGACTGTCACTAAAGCTCACCTTTTCTAGGTATCAAAAACTATTGTGTTTTCCTGTCCTGTTGGCAATCTGCACTACTGGTGATCCCTCAGAGTTGATGGTGTAATGGTGTTGGCCTGAGTCCCACAGCAAGGAATGCAGCGGCACCCAGTCAACCACCAGTACTAACCACAATCTCCCTGCAGATCTTAACTAACCTGGCAGGCCAGCTTTGTGTAGTAATGCCACAAAAAAATGGGAGCCCCTTTTCCTTTCCTCACCATCCTTCTTTTTTCGGTCTTTTTTGCTCTGTTCTAGAAAAGTCTGGGGGAATTAAGCAGATTCCCTAAGGAGAGAAGTGACCCATCACTTGTAACACTGTCACAACCTTCAACATCTCTTATGTTCTGATTTCTGCTTTACCTGAAACCTGTCAAGTGTGAGTCACATCCATTTCCCTTATGCCATGATAGGGAGGAATGCTGATATGTGGGAACTGACAAAGAAGCATGAGGGAGCTGATGTTCACCTCTTAAACCTGATGAAATTTGCTGGTGAATCACAGGGTAAGAACTTGACCTCACCCATGAAGTTTCACGAAGATTAAAAGAACTTCCTTGTACCTCCTTGCTGTGCCTCTGACTACCAAATTTACTGTCTGGAGATGACCAGTTAAACCACTCCACTAAGCTCAAGGAGAATGAGTTCAAGTCTTGTCAAGGGCCATCTTTGACAATCCAGCTCAAAATAACAGAAGCTATCCCTTTTGATGAGGTAAGAACAACCTCTGTTGAACACATCAGACAGATGTGGTTGGCTGAGGAAAGGAACATACTGAACCATCCCAGGCCCTTTGATATCAGTGACGTCGGATATATTTTGGTGTGAGAGCTTTGGAGCTTTGAATGAGAAGGTGAAGTTGCAGGAAATTAGTCCTCAAGCAATGTTTCTATCTCACTTAAGTCTGACAGCATACAAGCAAGCAAGCACAGGATAAGCTTATCAAAAAAAGCTGAGAAATGTTAGAAAACTATAAGACCATCTACAATTACCTCTGAAAAGCAGGAAAAGGAAACACCATAAAATGAACATGCTTTGCTGTGAACCGAACAGCCTTCTGTAGGCAAGGTCCTTAGTCACCTGGGGGTTAAAATGATCCTAATACTTGAGCTTTCTTTACACCCCTGACTGCAGCTCTTGAACTGAGGATCTTGCCCATAGTCACTGCCAGGGTGCAGTGTCCCTCCTCCCTAAGAGTGCTGCCAGAATGCAGGAAATAAGACATATGTTGGTCCATCCTGTACTGTACTCTTACTTCTATTTTTTTCCTTCTTTGCAGCTGCAAAATACAACTGAGCAAGTTAAATTCCACTTCCCTTGAACACGGAAGCCAGCAGTGCATTTTGTCACATGGTCACATCAGCAGACCACAACAATAAGCGCAGTCACCTGGTGAAACAATCCACACAGAGATTTGGAAGGAAAATTTCCTTTGGGCAGGTGACACTGGACATCTGGCAGTCTTCTACTTCTGTTCTGAGAGCAACACCCACGTTGTAGGGCATGCTGCCAGAAGCTGCACCCAGCTGGGATGTAGCCAACTCAAGATGAAAGGGAGCACCAAATCCAGAAGGGATGATTAGCATTCACTGATGTTGTTCAGGACACAAGTACCTGGGAACATGCTAGTTCTTCTTAGGTGTTCAGTACTGCATGGAAAAGTCAGGGAACTAAGAAAGTTAATCAGGTCAGAGCCAGGCTTGCATATGCTTTCTCCACAGGAATTACAAACTATTTGCCAAATATTCAGATTGGGTAATTGCTACCCGGACTACTAAGGATATGCAGCCCAAAAGAAGATAATTGCTCAGAGGTTCTGATAGATTGCATCACTCTCTGCCAAAGAATATGACAGAGTGAGAATTATCAACACATAATGTAAGGATACAAGCCTGCACATACAGCAGAACTGGACCCATCGTGGCTGGCTGGCTGAAGCAGAAAAAACATTAACCCCCAGACTGTTCATAGAAAAGCAATAATTTGATCCTGAACTCCACAAGCATTTGTGGAATCCAGAGATTCCCTGAAATTCTTAGGACACAGGAGACAAGCATTCATCCCTGCTCTGTCTAAAATGTTAATTTGACCAAAGTTAATTTCACCCCAGTGTCTAGTTACGAGATCATTGTTCTACCAGCATACAACTTTAGTCTCACACTGCCACATATTTTATGACAAAATGCAACTTGGAGCAGAGCCTGTACTGTCCATCAAGGGTGCTGCTGTGTGATAAAAAAAGTCCATCATCAGTTTTATTTAACTATAAAGCTTTGGGGAAAATCAGGCTACCTCTAACAAAAATCTTTAGGTACTAGTAAGATTTGGAAATAGAAAGACTAGGCATCCAAAATGCTACAACCTATTGTATGTGAGAGTATAAGATTCCCGAAGCATTTCAGAGGCACATTTCTTCTCTGCAACCAAACAGCAATATAACCCAGAGAGGAGAACAGATATTTATTCAAATTTTCACTATTCCAGTCAGTCATGCATACAGTGCTGACTCAGGAGCAAACATTAAAAAGCAGGAGCCGAGTGGGAACTTAGAAATCTAATTGTATATCTCCCAAGGGGAATCATTACAACAGTGTCAAACAGGCCTTAAGCAGGAGGAATGAATAGGTGGGGGGAGATCTGACAGCAGCAGAAAACAGTGCAGGCAGAAAAGGCCCCCATAACAACAGGTACAGTCAACACGCACAGCCTTTGGACTGAGGGTCTTAAGGAGAAAACTGATAGCCCATATTAAAAGTAAATAAGGAAGACATGGTACAAATATAGTAAGGAGAGAGAGCACGTTAAAATATCCAGTGCAGGCCCCACTTCTGAGTGCCATTAGGTTATATTCCTCCTTGTTTTCTTAGGTTTATAACTGAAATAGTTAATTTTAGACATGACCACAAACAAGCAAATAAACTCAAAACTACATCTCTAAGAAAACTGGAAGATGGTGATATTATTAGGGCTTGTTCAAGGTACAACACCTAGCCATAGATTAAATACTAATTAAGAACTAATTAAAGGCTGAATTCAGTACCTTCAGAAAATGGCTATTCAACACAAGAGTGTTTTGCCTAATTGTGTAACATAGTTTTATTTTACTATGCATAGTAAAATAGGCCAAAATGTTAGTGTAAAAAGGCCACAGAGCTCTAGTGATGGGCTGAAACTTAGGAAAGGCATGTGTGTATTAATATTTGACTTCAGAAAATATGTTAATCATTTCAATAACACTGTGTTTGTCTTCTGTATGAGATAATGGATAGTCCACAGCCTTTCTTTCATTGTTGGGTGGATCATCAAATTAGTGTCTAAACTAAGGATCTGATTAATCTGTATTAAACAATTTGTCAATACAAGTAAAATCATTGCAAATTTAACATAATCACATTTGGCGGTGGGGGGAGGGGGGGCGGGGGTTGTTGGTATTTTTTCCCTCTTATGATTAAGAATTGGGATTTTTTATCAATGCCCAAATCACAGCTCCCTTAAACTGGGAGGTTTCCAAAATTCTGATTGTGTACCATGCCTCTCTCTCCTACATATTAAAAAAAAAGCTTCTTTATCTATTGTGAAAATATCTTTTTTCTTGAGACGGGAACTACAAATTCCACTCCTCCCATTCACACCAAAAAGAACATTACTCCCTAAACAGCACCACTTAATCCAAAACAAACAGCAAGATATCTAAAATATCCTTTCGTTTATTCAGGGATGTAAGACTCAAGAGACAGAGTACCTCCTTGGAACAAAGGAAGGAGAGAGGGTGGATTCAAAAGGGCTGTAATCAAAAGGGTCTAACTCATCTCCAAGTACCATGGTCAAATTTATGAGTGTTTCCATAGAAAAAAAATGTGTCAGAAGGACATCCTGGGTTGGAATGCAGCAGAATTGATTCCCACAAGCCCAGGAATGTTGCTGGTTTTCATGATAGAGCTGTTAATCTTATAATAAAGTAACTTTTGAATATATTTTGCACTCAGCAATGAGTTCTACTAGCAGTGACCTCAGTGTGAGCAGCCCTCCACAGTAACAGGGCTGTGGAAATATTGCTGGAGGCAGGTCTTGCGTTGCTTTCTTTTGTCTCTCCACTTAAGCTTTGCAGAAAGATACTACCAGAAGCACAGAAAGGCCATAAAACTGAAAACATAATTTTAAATCAAAAGGCTTTTAGTGGTTGTCTTAAAGGGGCTATCTGTGTTCCCAATAGTGACTATAGCAATTACATGATGAAAACATCCAGGCAGGTGCATAATTTAAAAAGAAAAAGGACATCCTCCCCCTTTAGGAGAGGCCAGGCTTTATATTTCAGTAGGTCTGTTTGGTTAACAAAGGAGAAAAAATGAGGACAGAGTGAAAGGAGGAGTGGAACAGTATAGAAAAAAAGATGAGATGAGAGAAAAGAATGGGCAGCAGAAAAAACAGCAGGGAAGGAGGATGAAAGAGAAGGATGACATCTGACTTGGACAAGGGGTGAACCACAAACCTAGTCATTGCCAGTGTCCAGGACAAAAATAACTCATTTGTCCAGAAGCAGCAGGGCAGCTGCCAGTGCAGCAGGACAGCGTCCCCCCCACACTGCTCTGCCCAGCACATCCCCAGCCCACTTCCAGATCTGCCCCTTTCCCTGGGCTGTGTGGCAGAACTCAGAGAGTTCTCGCAGTCCCTGTGGTTGTGGTTAGGAAACTGCCGCATGATGGGTCTCAATAGAAAAAGTATTTTAATACAAGAAAAACAGGAAACTTGAGCACGTTTTGAGTCTAATTCAATTTCAGTTCCGTGATTCCTTTATTTTCTATGGACAAAAGGCATGTAACAAAATTATGAACTGGGACGTGAAGAAAGCAGAACTGTGCACATGACAGATAAAACTGGCTCATTATGTGAAAACTGAAGCCATGCAAAATAAAAATGCAGAGCAGATTAGAGCACCTCTCATCCAAAAACCAGTTAGAACCAGTCAAGCACATCCCAGCACCTGGACAGAGTTTGAGCAGAACATATATGAACTGGCACAGGTCACAGTTTCACAAGAGGAGACCAGGTTATGAAGAAAGGCAAATATTCTTTCTTCATTTTAAGCTGAAAGCAACCTCTGGTTTAGGAATCTTCAGAGACAAGGTACAAGGTACCAGTTCAATGTCAGCTGCCTCACACTCTCTTTGCAATATCATCAGTGCATTTTAGTGCTAATGTACTAAAGCATGACACTAGCTAAAGATAACCACATTCTATTGAGAAACATAACAATAGAAATAATGGAATAAGCACTTCATGCAATTTGCTAGGAATGTAGTTTGGACACCAACAGCCAAAACAAACTAAAATGGCAAATGCAAGGACTCTATTTTGAAAAGATCTGCAAACAGACTCAGCAGCTTTATGGGGGGTCATATTTTCCACAAGGATAAACTGTCCTTGAACAATATTTTCAGTGTTCTGGGTATTAACCTGCTTTCTTTTCATATGGATTGTTCTCACCTACACTCCTTTTCCTTGAACAAATATTTACTGTGACCAATAAAATTCTGCTCTCCATTTACGAGTTAAATAGCATCTCATTCCCACACGCTGCTTTATATATGTATGCTTTATATACATCGAGCATACGTGCCCACAGAAAATGACATCTCCAAAGTACGTCTGGTGGAATTATTTTTAAGCAATCATATTCGCTGTAGATTTCAGTCCTGATTCATCAATACATTTAATTCGCTGTGGTATTAGATCTGTGAGCAAGAGGAATGAAACATTCAGCTCAAGGAAGAGGGTGACATATTTCATCAGCGATAAAGCATTTCTGTGAGTGTGTGAAAGAGTGATGCCTGATGCATTGCTCATAAGCATGAGAGTAAACACATCATCTGCACAGGGAACTAGTGACATGTCTAATTTCAAGAAAGCAACAAAAAGTATTTTTAGTGAATTATTCATACACTTATAAATGTGTACAAGGCTTTTACCAGGTCAGAGTTTAAGTGGACAAATTACAGCCAGCAAGATGCCAGCAGTCTGTAGGTGATAAGCATGCTGGGCTACTACCTACTACTTTTATTCATTCGTTATTCACCTATTATTATTTGCTGGTGATTGTTTTGAAAATTTCAGCAAAAAAGTCAGAAATTGAAAGTATCCTTCGATGTGAACCACAAACATCCAGCACAAACTATGTATGAAGAAAAAAGGGTGAAAATTTCACAGATTAACATATATAAACACATAATCGAAGCCTCTTTTTTTTCTATCCAGGGGACAGACCCTCAGCACACCGGGACCCACCAGCATCTGTGCTGTGTTTAGCTTTGGGGAAGTCAGGGACTGTGCTCCACATGCAGGTCCTTTTTTGCTGAATTCCCCTCCAGGGGCACAGGGGCGAAGAGGAACACATCTCTCATGAACACCTGCAACCAGCAGTTCCTTCCTCAGACACTTAAATAGATTTTCCTCACACTACAGTAAAACAAGATATTGGCTGTTCCCCTTCATACACCCCAAAATATAAACAGTTGTGCTAACAAGACAGAAGGTGAGAGCTGCAGCAGGTTAATCTGGGATGGAAAAGTAGAGCTATGCTGGGCTTGGGTTTAATTTGGAAATCCTGGTTTCTCTGCAGTGCCCCCCAAAATAGGCTGAGGTTCAGACTGCATAGCATGCCTAAGCTCTATCAAAGCACACTCATACTCATATACCTCGTTTAGAACTGTTCCTAGTCTTACAGATCTCTCTGAAGTCTTCTGAGACTAGTGGTATTTGACAAAGTTCAATACTGTGCCCAGTATTGTTTTACTTATTCATCAGTGATTTAGATGAAGGGGCAGAAGCCTCCTCAGCAGGTTCCCTGATGACACAAAACTGTGAGGAGCAGCCAACACCCCAGGGGGCTGAGCAGCCCTTCAGAAGGACCTCAGTGAGTTAGAGACAGGAGCAGAGAGCAACAGTTTCAAATTTAATGAAGGCAAATGCAGGGTCTTGCACCTGGGGAGGAATAACCCTGGGCACCAGCACAGGCTGGGGCTGGCCTGCTGGGATACAGGTGCCAAGAGGATGGACCAGGCTCTTCTCAGCAACAGGGCAAGAGGCAACAGGCAGAAACTGATGTACAGGAAATTCCCCCTCAATATGAGGAAGAGCTTCTTTAGTGTGCAGGTGACTGAGCACTGGAACAAGTTGTCCAGGGAGGTTATGGAGTCTCCCTCACTGGAGATATTCAAGAACTGTCTGGATGCAATTCTGTGCAATGTGTCTAGGGTGGCACAAGCTTTAGAAGGAATGTTGGACCAGATGACCCACTGTGATCCCTTCAAATCCAACCCACTTTGTGATTCTGATCTTTATAAAAGAGGCTCAGCAGCCACAGACTGAGAGAGCCAATTGGATGGTCTCTTGGTGGAGAAAGAGGTGCACCCACACAGGCAGCAACATGAATAGATTGTGCATGGTCTCCTAACAATTTGACTAGGATTGGACCTAACTTGGTTTAGGGCCTATCTAAGCCTTATGTTTGAAATTATTAATGTGGACATGAATGCTCTGTTTTCTATTTTATACATGCATTTGAGTTTTGTCAAGATAACTATACTTTAGGACAAGCAATAGCCACAAGGCAACCAACCACCAAGCTGAGCCCAATGGCAAGGGAAGCACCAACTTCCCTTGGGTGCAAGGAGGAGTAATATATCAGCACAGTGGCTTGGTTAAAGCAGAAGAGGATGAGAATTCCTGTCCAGAAAAGAGATGTCTGTCCAGAATGAGGAAGGACAGGTTAAACAGCCCATGCTACCTGCTCTGTACTAGGAGATGCACTCTGTACAACAATCCCTTGGTGCCAAACACCAGTGAAGCATTAAGTAGAGAGAAAATTAAGTCAACCACCAACATGCTGGAAACAGCAAAAACTATTGGCCTTGGCACACATGCAAAGTGTATATGCCTGGGCTGACCGGAGTAGCAAGAGGAGACACAAAATCCAGGACTGCCAGGAGTGTTGGTGAGAGGGAAGGGTGAGATGCTGCACTGCTGGGCAGAAAAAAATATATGATCCCATGTGCCGATCTCAAAGAAAATCCGGATGGTCTCCTGATAATCTTGAGGTGGAGGATTTCAGATCCATCAGGCCAAGACATGGGAACTACACAGAATCATGTAGGTTGGAAAAAACCTTTATCACCAAATCCAACCATAAACCTAACACTACCAAGTCCACTAAACCATGCCCCTAAGTGCCATATTTACACATCTTTTAAATACCACCAGGGTGGTGACTCAACCACTTCTCTGGGTAGCCTGTTCCAATGCTTAACAATCTGTTTGGTGAAGAAATTTTTCCTAACAGCCAATCTAAACATCCCCTGATGCAACTTGAGGCTATTTCCTCTTGTAATATCACTTGTTACTTAGGAGAAGAGACCAACTCCCACCTCAATACAACCTCCTTTCAGATATTTGTAGCATGTGATAAGGTCTCTCCTGAGCTCTCCAGACCAAACAACCCCAGTTCCCGCAGCTGATCCTCATAGGACTTGTTCACTATACCCTTCACCAGCATGAGACAGTCATATCCCAATGCTAGGGAGACTTTCTTGTTCACCAAGTTGTTCATTTGTAAGGTATTTTTTTCTCTTAGCAGCAAGCGTGTTCTATACTAACATCTGCTTGACAATTTGATATTTGAAACCTGTGTCATCTGTAACTTTATCTGGCTCATTTGAGCAAATTTATCATATGTCATACACCAGAGATCTTTGCTTTTACTTTAAGATGACTTTATTTCCAAATGTGTAAACACTGCTTTACAAATAAAACATCTTTTCATCTGTTATTTGGCCACTATCAAGCATTTAGCAACAAAAGCATAGAACAAGTCACACTCTTCTGCACACCATGCAATAAAAACAAGAATGTCTGTCTTTTAAATAGTCCCTAATTAAGCCACAGTGCTGGTTTCAGGGGCTTTTCCAGTACTTTTGAGAAGAGACAATAGGCTGAGTTAGACAGCAGTGGCAAGCAGCCAATGTGCAGGTGAGAGAAGAAAGGGACCCCTAACTTCATCTCTGCCCAACATTCCCACGTGCTTGACCCCTTTCAGCCTCTATAAATAAGATTGCACTGATTTTTTTAATACAGATGCTACTGGGAATAACTACAAAGTCATCAAGCACTGTAAACAACTAAAATAGATAATATTGTTGTAAAAATATACTGAAGAATTGCAATGTATGATGCATGAGCTTTGCTGTGCTGTGTTTGTTAACTTAATAAATTGCAAAATTAATTTGGCCACAAAAGGTCTTCCAGTCAACCATGCAAATTAGCACAGTTCTGTTGAAATGCATTATATTTCAATACTGCTTCTAATCAGAGGATCTCAAAATATATTTGTTATCCATAATTAATAAGACATATTTCCTTGAGCTGTGCAAGTATGATTATATCATACACTGCAGTAGTCTCATTGCACTTTTCCACAACTGTAACACTGTACTATTGTATGAGTGGGCTCATATAATAGCAACAAGCTCTGACCATTGCCTTGTTTCTGGTTTACCAGTGTACCATGTGCATATCCATGAGTTGCCATTGCTGTTCTTTCCCTCCCTGTGCAGGTACAAACAATACAAGTTGGTGGGAGGATATTAAACTTGCAACAGTTTTTTCTCAAATGCCTATTTCTTGCAATTTTGCAGTGGGATCCTCCAAAGGAGAAGCAGCAACAGAAGTGAAAAGGGAATGTGTTTGTGTACTCATGTGGATGCATGAGTGACAAATCAGTACATCACACAGCCGAATCATGTAGCACCTGAGAAGCAGATAGGTAAGCCCAAAATTTACTGTTCAAAAATTGTATACCTAATTTTTCTTGCTAATCACGCAGATTATTCATGGTGAAAGAGATTAAAAAATACTATTTAGTTTTAAATAGTATTCTTATGTATTCTTATTTAAAGACTAGAGGAAAAGTATTATTTTACAGATAGTGATCAGACACCAGGAGACTTAACTTTCCCACAGTTGCATTGTAAGTCTGTGCTCACACTGGCAGTTGCATCCACTCAAATTGCTATTAACTCTGCTTACCACATCAGTGCCTAAGAACTACTGCAAGTGTAGTGCCTTCACTCTCAGCAGGCTCTGTGCACACAGGGCTGCAGGCAGACCCTGCCTGGAGGTCTCACAACCAAAACAAAAAATGGAGGAAAGGCTGGAGGATGGGCAGTTCCACAGCCAGCAAATTGTGCAGGCTTTAGATAAAGCAGGGTGTGTGGAACTAAAAGAAACAAGTGGCTGAGGAAAGATTTAAAGAGAAATAGGTCAGGAGAGATGAAGATAAACCAGAACGGACAAGGAGCAAAAATGAAGTGAAAGGTCTGCAGGGAGTGGTAACATGCAGAAAAGAGAGACAGAGCTTCAGCGAAAGAGGATGGGGTGCAGAAAATTCTCCAGAAGTGCAGCAAGCTCTCATAGCATCTAACAGTCTCTATTTCAGCAACTCTGGTAGCTGTTCCTCTCTGTGGTTCAGGGGAGGCATCACTTGTGTCCTAACATCCTCTGAGCAAAAGAGCTCCCTACACAACTCTGCAGTGAGGGAAGGGGGAGGGATGGGCACTGACCAGAGCCTGTCTACTTCCCCATCTCCTCACAGCCAGCTCAGCCCCCACTGCCTCTGCAGCTGCTCCTCCAGCTAAAGAGCTCGGCCACAAGGCCAACCACAAGCCCAAACTTCTTCTCCTGCTAGTTGGTTCACCACTTGCATCTCACATAACAGGCCTGCTCTGAGCATGCTGAGAACGCACTGGACACTCCTGCTTCTCTTCCATATCCATATCATTTCCCTTCCCGATTGAGGTGAGCAGAAATATATATGCAACAGGTGACAGAGGAGGAGAGGAAAGAGGAGAAAGGATGGAACTTTCTGGGTCACCACCCAGATGGCTTTTTAGCCAAACATGAAATACTGCTAAAAGCTGTTCCTATTAAACAAAACAGAATTTGAAGGACAGACTTCAATCTTTATTATTTTTTTGTGAAAGCTGTCAAAACCCTCAGATTTTGAAGTCTACTGCACCTGATGGTTATGTCATGCACCCATATCCTGCAGACAAAAGGACATGGACATACAGCAGATCACAGTTTATGATGGGTGGAAACAGAAGATGGAGGCACTGGCACTTACCTCCATATGCCTATCCCCTGTGGGAGGAAATGGAATTCAAGGGGATGGATGTACAACAACTTCCCATGGTATCTTGCCAGTCCTCTACCCGTGAGTCTATTATGATTAATGCCGATCCACCACCTGGAGCCTGTGCTGGCTGTTCATACTGTTTTTCATGGCGAGTAACCATAGTAAGCATGTGTAATAGATCTCCACCCACATTTTTGAAGAGTTCTGGGATTGCTAGAAAGATGAAACAAAGTTAAATTGGGCCCCAGACTGCACCATGTAACCAAGTTCCCTGTGGATCTACTTTCTGCTGACGGGCTTGTAGCAAAGGCTTTGTCTCCCTTGAGGGTGTATTAAGAGCAGCAAGAAATGACTTAAAGCAGGGTCACTTCTCAACAGGCAGCAGGTAAGAGAAGTTATTTTCTTCTCCTAAGCCACTATGAATCCTGTTCAGAAGAAAGTTTCTCTCCAGAATCCTTCAGACATTGTGACACAGTTCACTGCCTCTAAAAGGCTGACCTTCAAACAAGAATATCAAAGTTAGGGCAACAGGTTTCTGAAACATTTCAAACAGTTTCTTGTGAGTTGTCATTATAGTGGCCATTTGTGGGTAAGAACAAAATCCTGAACAAAGGTTACCCCTCAAATGCTTTTGAAAACCCAAGTGCTGTGTTAAACAAAACCATTACAACACAAGCTGCAACCTATTTCCAACATCCAGAGATCATACAAAGCTATCAGATTAGATTTGTATTGTAAAGTTTCTATTAAAATAAAGTCATGCCTGATCACACTGATATACTACACCCTATACATAGGTAAATCAATATTACCATTACCCCCCAGAGTGCAATACTGCAGCTAGGTTTGGTAATTAAAGCAGACTGCATTTAACAGAATATCAGAAATATTTATGACGTCTTTAAACAATTGCAAGCCTGAAAGCTAGAGCCCTGATGATTCAAAGTACAAAAGCAGGATTTTGACAGCAATCCATGGTAAGAGAATTTTCTTTCTCCATTTGGCACACTACCATCAGATCCCCTGCATGCAATCCAGCCCCACAGTAAATATCCAGGTCACATAAAACAGACGTACGCACCCGCACTCAAAAGTTTCGGCTGATGCAAACTACCATTGCTTGCTTGAGTTCAGCACCTGAGGATCTGGCCCAAGGAACATATTCCATCAGAAACTGAAAAGCACCAGTTTTTATGTGCTTTCGACAGATTAATGAGGTTGGTGTTGTTTTATAAATTAGCATCCTTTAGTTCATGAGAAGTCTCCAGCATTTTTGTATTACAACCATCTTAAGCTCATCTGCAAGGTTTCAGGCCAATGCCAACAGACAGTACTGCCAGGCACTGATGTTTGGGGCTTAAATATTATTACATTTCAGTCACCAAACTAAAGGCCTAGAATCTCATCTGAGATTTCAAACTTCACCCTTTAGAAGTGCAGGTTATGAGCAAGGACTGAGACTGTGGCTGCAACTGAGAGAGAGCCCAGCTTCGCAACACACCCCACAAATTCTCGTACCTCCATCCTCACCACACTTTCCCAGATAAGATGCTTTGCTTCCATGTTGAAACTACTGGGGATGTGAACCAGCAGGCTCTGGTTTAACAGCAGAGTATTCATGTCTTTCTGTCCAATCACTAAAGTGGGTAGGTCAATAGGGTCAGAAGTTTAGTGAAGTTTACAAAATAAAATCTGCAATAAATACAGTCTAGGTGTTTTGGGTTTTTTGGGTTTTTTTACTAGACTAGTTCATAAGAAGACTCACCAACTCATCTGTTCATTCTCAAGAAATGGAAACTCCTTAATTCACTGTATGTTTAATTGGGAAATGCAGGGCCCTGTGATGTATCCTGAGCCCTACCACCCAAGGAAGCACTGCAATTTGATGACACATTAAACAGTCAGCAACTTCTAGGTATAAACATTGAAAATCTTTACAAGTAGTGGTCAATTGCTTTTTGAAGAAACTGCTTTTAGAGGGTACCCCCTCAGCTGGTTGCTACCACCCCTCTGCCAGTAGCTCCCCACACCACAGAGCTCCTCTTCATTCCTATTAGAAATGCTAGCCGGTTAATTTAACACAAGAAAAGCTCTTTACTTTAATCTGGCTGACATTACTCTGCAGCAGATTCTCACTGTCTCTTTCCACATGGCTTTCAGGGCAATGGCATTACAAAAAAAAAAAAAAAAAAAAAAAAAAGAAAAAAAAGTTGGTAACCACCAAAAAAAAAAAGGAAAGCACATCTGAAACCAGTGCTCTGATCTACTGTGGATGTCTACCACATCCTAAAACACAAAGCATCAGATGAAATCTGCAGGCAAAACCAATCTTCACATGCCAGTCCCTTTCCTTTCAAAGAGATTTTTAAAAAAAGTAATTGCAGTGAAAAACTACTCCTTTACCTAAACAAAATCTGAGGAAATTCTAGGAACACATACCTTGGAGAAAAAGAATACATTCTGGAAATTATTAACAACTAGTTGACTTCCCTTATGGTAATGTTAAAAATTGAAGCTAAGGAAAAAGACAGTAAATTTCAGCAGATAGATCTCAATTTCCCTTCTCTAATGCTCAGACTTGAATGTTAACATGATAGCAAATTTTGGCCACAGCAACATTTTTCCTTGATTTTTATTTCTTTCCTGTGAAACTCTGAAAGTGTTTTTATCTTTTTTAATTTCAGTCTGGTTTATGTTCTTCAGATTTTATTTTTCTGTATAACTGCCCAAAATGCTGAGTGTTATGGTGATATACACAAATTTCAAACTTGGTTTCCAAGGCTTTCTTCTGGAAAATGCCAATTTTCTCTAAAACACTCATTTTCTATGGAAAAAAATTTTTGAGTTTCTTGTCTTTTCTCAGGATAGATCTCATTTCAGACTTGCAGTGATTTGTCACCTTTTCATCCAAATCTTGGAATATAATTCAAGATGATTTTTCAAATAGCCAGATCTTGAAGTAGAGTGGAGGAGGAACTTCTATGCAGCTTTCATTCGTCTGTAGGTTCCCCCTGAAGATGTTGATGAAAATCATCTCTTCATAATGGCAAGGAAAGGAAAGAAGGAAAGGAGGCTTGAAAGAGTGGGAATACCCAGTAGAAAATAAAAATCTTTGCAAAGAATTTAATATTTCTATTCCACTCTGTCCTTATTGTCAGCAAATCTCAAAACAAATATAAATAGTGCCACTTGGCACTACTATAACTGACTTCCTCATGTTCCCCTATCCTTTTGTTAATATAAGTCCTACAGAAAAATGAAACCCAGTGACTTCTGATCAGCCTAGGCATGGAAATCAGTGCTGCATTATGCAGACAAGAAGGATCTCCCTGATTTCAAACCAGAGTCTGAAAAACCAAGTGACACCAGTCCAACACAGCCAGTCTCTGGACAAAGTCCCCCATGCCCCTTCTCACATGTCCCTCAGCCAGGATTTGCCTATTCCCTGCTGCTGCAAACCTGGGTCTTTTCACACCAGAATATAGCACTCATGCCAAGTTGTGAAGTGGTTTTACGAGGTGGAAAGGCACCAGCTAGGGGCTAAAGAAAGGCCAATAAACTCCTCTAACTTGTAACAAAATAACAGATTTAAACCCAGGTCAACTGAGGTGAAGGGCAAGTGCATTAATCACCTGTATTAACAAGGCGCTGTGTGCCTGCAGCAGCCCTCAGTTGGAAAAGACAGTACATCTTCCTGTAAATAAGACAAATAAACAGCAGCTACAACAACAAATCTTCCCCCAATTTCTTTTACTTTTCATTAAATGAGTAATCTGACTTTTATTAAGTCCTCTTCAAAGGCCGTGCAGGCCACTCTTTCTAACTGCCTGTTTACACCACATGCACACTCCAAGATGTACATCACAGCCTGACGGATGCCTGGAAAGGAACCTCAGCCAGTTTTGTTCTTAAGTGATAATCGAAGAAATCCTCTGTCACGTGTTGCAGCAGTGTGAGTTGGCCATACCAGGACGAAGAGTCATGCAGATGTTACCCAAATGCTTCCATTAAGTTAATCTTCCTCAGAAGAGCCCTTCTGCTGCCAAGTACTTAAGAGTGTCACTTGGGATTTAGATGCCATTTTTGTTCACTACTGAAGACTGGTCATGTGTAGGAATCTGCAGCCTTGATAATAGGGTTTACAGAACGCCATGAAAATAGATTACTGACTGCTGAAAACATTTTTAAAAGACAGTTACCTCTTTTACTAGCCTTAAGTGCTTTCTGGCATGGAAGACTTAATGGTTGTTTACTCCGGCATGTTTTCTAGAATGTCATCTTAGAACAAAATAAGGATGATCATAATAATTAGCTGAGATGCTGACAATATGAACCAAGAGTTGAGATCACTAAATGTTTTCATCCACATCATTTTAAAAAACAAAATTGTATTTCTGTGATCAAAAAATGCATCAAACTTTTTCAATTGTCCTGGCATATGTTGCTATCTCAGTAATGAAACCAATTTTGTTTTTTCCTTTTTTAACTCAGTTGTTATGTGGGAAGATGTAGTAGTATAAAATAGCAGGAAATAGTATGAGTAAATTTAACTTGAAAAGTTTAGTATGTGTTTTAGAGAAAAGATTAACAAGACCTATTTTTTTTCAACTGTCTTTTCATCTGTTTTTTTTCATCTTGCATTTGCTTCAGCCAAGCAAGTCCAACAGTTCAGAAGGACAGATGTTCCATCTCATTCTATTCCCAGACAAGTCACTCTGTAAAATTACATTTCTTTTGAAACATTAGTACAACAGTTTAAAGACCCATCAGAAGTTTAAAAGGCAAATTGCAGAGGAATAATCAGCAATGTGTTTGGATCTAGTTTCTCCACTGAATTTTTTGGGGGGGGTTGTAGTACCACTCCTCAGTGAGACAGTTTCAAATTTATTTTCTACCTTGTGGTTCTTCCTGGTTTGCATCTATATAGTACCACAAACCTCAGTGCAACCTGAGCAGAGTATGTGAATTTGTGATATTCAAGGGTGATGTGTTCGGGGATGTGTTCAGTGAACCAAGGCATACCAATACACATCACAAGGAGAAAAAAATTATTTAAAATACACTACTTTGCTGACTGGCTAATCAAAGCCTACTCAATAAGGACATTCAGATCACACAGCTGCATTTCATATCATCACTGTTAATCTGCTTGTGCTGATACATTTCTACAACAAGGCCAGAGAGGTAGAAACCTTTGATCGATGTTCTCAGGAACCACACACCTGCACTTTCTCTTCCTGAACAGGTTAGTGATGGCACAAGAATTAAATACAAAGTCCCAAGAAAAGCAAATTGGGATTTAAAAGCAGTCATTTAACAAAGAGAGCCAGAAATCAATCCATGTGGGTGCATCTGTACTAATGCTTTAGCTGGGATCACAGGGATTCTTTTGAGACAAACCTCCAAATCATCCTCATTTACTGCACTGGGCTCACACTGCAGAGTGGCCTCAGAACTAAGAGAAAGAAATGCTCTTGAGAGCCCCTATTTACTCAGCCTGAAGCACCCTCCTGAAATGTATTCAGCATGGGTACCAGGTCCAGAGGACCAACAGCTCTTTCCTGCCATTGTGCTGGTCTCCATCTGCACTGCTGGCTAATGTGGGCACACATTCTGTTTTGTGTCAGATGGAAGGCACATTACTGTCAGAGCCTTAATTTCCAGGTTCTTCTCCAGGTATGAACACCAATGCTTGTAAAATGGAAATAATGCCTTACCTGCATCTTATACGGTTCAAGTCAGACATAAGCTTCAGGAAAGTACAGAATTAGGCCCAGTATCACAAATCTTAATAATAACTGATCAGATCAATTAAATATAACTCATATGATATATTAAATACATATTTGATTCTGGCATATAGAAATAAATTTCAAATTAGTCCCTTAAAATCCTATTCAATATGATGTCTTCCTAGGCAAATTACTTCTCAGAAAACACAGACTCAAGTTTAGTAACACTGCCAGTGTGAATTTATTGCTTAAAGTCTGCAAATACACACAAACAACTTTGCATGTGAGTGTTTTATGTAACCCCAGTGTTGCGTACACATAGTAAACCTTATCACATACATTATTGTTACCATATCAAGACATAATCAAGACCAAGAACTTCACAGAGAAAGACTTGTGCATCCTTGTATTCTGTTCCCAAGATTCACCATGTGAAATGGTGATAGATGAGCTCAGGCAAAAATACTCAGCTTAAGGCAGTTCACATAGTCCAGCTTCATCCACCTTCCCATATCAGATGCTGCTTGTTCAAGGCACACTGAAGATCTGGACTCCCAGCTTTTGAACTTCAAAGGCACCACTAGAGATAATGGCAAAGAACTTTAATGTTTGGGCTTTTTTTTTCTTTATTTGTAGTATTTTGGAGTTAATCACCTAAGGCTACTGTCAGTGGAAAGAAACTGGCCCCTTCAGGGTATCACCCTGTTGTGATCTGAACCCCACTTCTATGGAAGGACAGCTGACTATAAAAATAACCAGGTGCAACAGTGCAAAATTCCTGCTGTCTTAATGTCACTAGGAATTTTACTATCAATTTCAACTAATAAAGCGAGGTTTCATGGCAATTGTGGATATCCTTTAGTGATTTAGCATTATTTACAGCAGCAGTTGGTTTACTCCCTCTAGCAGGAATTAAAAATAAAAAATTAAAAAAAAACCAAAAAAACTCATGTTTGAGTTCAAAAATAGAAAATTTTATTGTGTTAAGCTCCCTGAAATCAAGATGGCACTCAGTGAAGAGTGTATTAGGTCAAATCCAATTATTTAGTTACTCCAAAGAGGTCAATGGAATTGCAGTACAGCTGAATTTGATCCAGCACTGCAAGTTAAGAAAATTGAGCTAAATTCTGCCCAAGGAACATGTACTAAAATAAGACTACACGTTTAGCAGACAGGAAAAAAATGAGCTTACACCACACACAGGATCAAGTCATGCTTGCTCTGGCAGTGTAAATCTCTTACCAAATGCAGTGGACTTACTCCTCTAATTTGAAGAAGAGAGATTTGGATTTTTCTTTTTACAGTTACATATAAGAATGTGATCACATTAGGAAGATTTTCTGTCATCACTTTTCCTTCAATTACAAAACAGAATACAGGGGGTAGGGGATGTTATGAAATCACAGTATTGGACTGAATCCCAAAACAAGGATTATATTAAATAAAAAGGGGAATTCAAACTTGTTTCATGACTGTGGTGCTTCAGTTTTACTTAGATAATTCTAACAAAACTAATACTTATGTCTGATTTACAAATGTGCACATACCAAATATGGAATGGAAAATCTTAGGAGCTTTTCTGGAAAAATGTGGAAAATGCATGCTCCCTAGTAAAAGAAAAACCTGTTTTTATTATTATATAACTAAGCTTATTCACCTAATATCGATACAATAATGGACTAAGATAACCTGTAGCTCCAATCACACAAATAACCCCTTTTTTCACTTAATTCAGTGAGTTAGACTTCCGTTTCTACCAAAGCAGCTAGAAAGCAAAGTTTCATCTAATATTATCGAGCACTAGTTACAGCTAATGCTCTATGTTTAGAAATTATAAAACTACTTTCTTTATCATTAAATGTAACATAGCTTTTGGACTTTCAGAATCCTGCAGGTATTCTTAGGATTCTACATAACTGGAGATGTAAACTGGGATCCTCATATCTATTCAGCTGCACGGTTCTTGAATTCCATTGAACAAGGTACTTACCTTCTTCTGAGGATGCAAACCCCAGTTCCCCACAAAAATATTCTATCAACACATCACAGAAAGAGGATACTAATGTGAGCTTTTCAGGCTGAGCCCTGAATGAAAATGTGAGAAAGACTTAAGGAAAAAGCTTCCTGCGTAATGATAGCAGTTTAGCTTTAAGTATCATCTGCTTTTTAAATTTTCAGACACTAGAAGGACTAAAATATCACATAAATGTTACATTTTAAAAAAGGAAAGTCCTGGAAGTAACAGAAATAAATGGAGTTCTCAGTGGCAAATTCTGCACCCTTTCCGTGGGAGTCAGCCTGAGGAAGTGGGAGTAGAATCACACTAATTGGTAACAAAGTCATTTGGTTCACTCCTAGACTGGTACTAATTTCATTATTACACTATATAGAAATGTATAATTATTTACAAATAATTTCACAAATAAACTGCCTGAATTTACACATGAATAAACCAGGCCAAAGTTAGGTTTTGCTCTGGAAAAAGTATTTTTCAGCAGCTTATAAGGGCCCAGCCTTTAAAAGAGGGACTGATGCAAGCAGTGCCTCTGAACGTTGTGTTGATCTTCTGTGCGAATTGGTTTAACACTAACGATACACGGCACACAAAAACTCATATGGGCTGAACATTGCAAGGCTGCCAATTTAATTTGAAATGACTTGACAGAAAATCTCTAGGCCACCAAATGCTATTATAAAGCACTGTATTCTCATTAAAGGTCTGAGCCCTTTTTTTTTCTCCCTGAGGGCAGGCTCCTCGTGAGGCTGTCCCTCTGGCATAACATGTGATAGAGCTAATCTGTCTTCACTTGGACAGCATTGCAGATATGCAAACCCAGGTGGCACTAATAGGTTTACAGTAATAACTATGGAATTGGATACAGTATGTTACACTGTGAGAAATTCCCACAGATCAATTTTTGTGGTGAAGGTTAACCAACAGACATAGAGCCGTAATATTCTTTTTTCATGGGTCTGTTAACAATTTTATGGTTTTAAAAATAAAAGAAGAAAGACTCTCCCACATTTGGACAGAATATAAATATTTAACTTTTCAGACATATCTACAATATATGTGCATAAGAAATGGTCTCTTGGAAACACAACTTCTGTTGTCAGTAATTCCAGCACAAACCTGGAGGAATTCCATTGGCTTCAAAGAAAGATACAACTCCAAGTGAGAGCAGAATATGCCCCCAAAATATATGTAACATAAGATTGTGTCATACAGTTTTGTTCATACATTTTAGTGGCAGTATTGTAACTTTATTATTAGAAATTACAACGAGAATAAAATTAGCTGCAAAATCATAATGCATTATACAGTTGAAAATATCCTTGTTGTAGTAAGGCAGAGCCTTACTCTCTCTTATAGCCAGAGACACAAAATTGTGATCTGACCATTTGTGGCCATTAGAGATACCATGGTACTCTTTGTAAGATTAGGGGTTTTAATCTCAGGGTGCTGGCAAAATTCCAGCAAGGGTAATTACATTCTCTCTACCTAAATTCCCCACATTTCACCTAAGGTGGCTGCATTTCCATGGTGCATGAAATGTTCTTTGCACGTGGACTTTAAAATTCTCTACCTCTTTTCATAAAAGGTGTCGTAAAACATGTGATACCCTTGTTACAATTAAGTTAAAATACATTCATTCTGGAAAATAGAAAGAACCATCTGTCAATCAACTGCAACATTTATTGTACTGATTAAAAACATCATTTCAGCTCAAGAGGCACTCCTGTATTGTGGTATGTTACAGTCTTTGCAGTCATAAATTCCATACCCCTGTTAGCTACCACAGATGGAACATATTGAGAAGTTAAACATACAGCACTGGTGACTGAAGAGGATGTATACAACTACACTGCAAATTCACCCAGCTTGTCAGCCCCCAAACAGCACCATTACCAGCTCAAGCCAGAGCATCTGTCTCACTTGAGACTAACAAAGACATTTCCTAAAGGCAGTATAATCATCTAGGAGGGGGAGTTTGGAAACTGAAAACAAAGCCAGGCAAAGGAAATACTTTTCTCAACACACAGCCACCTGAGCACTTCCAAGGCAGGGTACCTGTCTACCTGCAGACGGGATGACGGGCAACCGCCTCCCCAGGCAATTTATTACTCCCTCAGATGATTCAGGTAGTGCCTCCTACTGCAACACCTACTCATCCTCACTAGTAAGCAAAGACATATGGAAAGAGGGATGATGTACTCTGCAGCACTGCGAGATGGTTTTCCAGCCCAGAATACCACCTCATGTGTGCTTTGTGCCTATGATTTTGTCAGCCATTTTGGTTCATCTTCCACAAAAAGAAATGGACTGGAAGTAATATAGCAAAGTATCACAAGAAAAAATAGTCATGAAAAATCATTCCAAGCCTTCCTTTCACCAGCACCTCTTTGTCACATTTTTGACAGTCAGATTTTCAGTAAGAAACTTGATATTCCTCAAGCACAGAATGAAAACAATTAGATTTGAGTTTCATATGCTTAATTCATTTACTAAGGAGTAAAACAACCTTTCAGGATTGTTCTAATAATTGATCCAGTAAGTCATGGGCCAGGTCTGGGGATGCTCAGTCTAGCAGAATGGCATCATCATTTGGACTGAGACTGTTGCACTGAACCAAGTCATGTACAATTCTATAACTTCTCAGAGTCTATCCTGATGAAACCAGACTTAAATATCTATCTATCTATCTATCTATCTATCTATCTATCTATCTATCTATTCATGCCAAGTGCTTAACAAACAAGTCACTTGTGTTGAGCGGCACCAGGTGCAATATTGAAGTGCAATACTGAGTGCAGTTGGAAGCAGGAGATCACTGATTTTCAATTGATATTGATTGTTATTAGGCAGACACTGTGGTACTGAATTGACACAAAATGATCTGATACATGAAAAAACTACCGTTAACCAAGGTAATACTAAGTGAACTTAACTGCAAACTTTAAAGAGTTTTTCTCATTTGTTTGAGCTTTCCATATCAATCTACACAACCTACTTACACAAGATACAGTTTACTGCTAAGATGAATGTTTTCTTCTGTATTTACAAAAATGTCTCACGTGTGGACCTTCTCATCAGAAAAAGACTTTGTACAGCAGTTTCTCCTAAAAGGTTGTTTGACAACCGATACCATTCAACTGCACTGCCAACCCATTTTTCCCCTAGAGAAAAGTGGAGGTATTTCAGACACGACATCTGATAAAAATTTCAATAGCCTGTCTTTTTAATTTTGTATTTTCAGATTAGCATACTATATCAGCATCATTTTTGTTTTGATGTGGGATCATATTCAACCTGTGTATGGCTAACTTAAGGATCACCACCAGTGCAGCCTCAAAGTTCAAGAGAACAGCATTCCTTCAGATCACACATAATCCAGAGCTTTCAGACCCAGCTCTGTAGGCAGTCAAAGAGAAGTTAAATCAGAGTTGTGGAATACAATATTCTGTATTTCTGTTTATGCTTTGCATTGCACAGACATATTAAAATATGAACTAACCCTATGCAATATAGGCATTGCTGTGAGGCATCCAGTTGGAATACAGTCTCCCTTTGATCTGTGTCTGGCCAATAAGGATAAAAAGACACCTCAACACAACAAACAGATGAATGAACAGAATGATTAACAGAAATAAACTATTATGTCCATTAAGTACAAAAAAAAAGACACAGAAATGCTGACTTGTCCAAAATCCCAGCAATCACCTACAGAATGGTAGAAATGGTTCTCACTTCTATCAAGTTCTGGTTTGGTATCTTACTTGTATGATGCCTTCTTATCATATGGGCTTCCAAAAACACAGATTCCTCAATGCTTTATTAATCAGGGCCTTCAATTATAGCAACACCTTTGAGCAACAAAGGAAAACAAAATTGTTTTCCATCAAAATATTTAAACAATAAAATTTCAGTAGATTTTTCCTACTTTACCTCTGAGCAAAAGGCCTAGCTGAATATTCTAGCTTTAGAGAAAGGTCTGAGTGAGTTTAAAGCCAATTAATAAATTAGTTAATTAATAAATTGGCAGCTTCTGAAATGGCTACCACATTTTAAGTTACCCACATCTAAACCCAGCCTTTTATCTCAATTCTTTCTCTTTCACTGAAATTTCAGTGAAATCTGTTCCCACAATATCACACCATCAACCTCTGAATTTTCTTCATCTGAAACATCTCTTTTCTCAAAAAAGTTATGCAATCTTCTTTGTTACAGTCTCTCAAAATTACAACTAACTCAGTTTTATTCTCCACAAACTCATCTTCACCTCTTCTTTTCTCCATCCCCAGACACCAGCAGCCCTCATTTTCCCATTATGCAACCCACATTCCCCAATACAAATCACAGCACTAAAATCACTGCTCTGCTTTGTTCTCTACCAGCTTATCTCCCTCTACTACTCCCTTCCCTCCCTCTCTATCATATCTGTCAAACAGCACCAGTTTCCCAACCTCTCTTTCCTCCTTCCAAGCTATCTCTGAATTGCCCCATGTGAATCCTACTCCTGTTCTCATCTTTCTGCCCCTCTCTTTTAGGCTTTGCTCTCTCTTTTGTTATTCACCAAGTTACTTTTCTCTTCTTCTGTTATTCACTTGCAGTGCATTTCTCCCACAAAGTATCTTAATCATAATACTACAGAGAGATTTTTAAATCTCAGTTAATAAGAAATGTGGATATTGAACCCATGCATTTCACACAGCTCAATACCTATTGTCTCACTCAGCCAAGTCTACTGTAGACTCCATGGGCAGTAGCATTTTCCCCTTGTATATCTGTACAGTACCAAGTACTCTCCTGGAGCTCAGCAAATAATAAAGCAGTTGTGTATCTTAAAGGAACAAGATAACACAGTAATAATGATCATAAGCATATGCAGTAACTTTTCTCCAGATGGATCCCAAAGCACTCTATACCATTTGCCAATTAACAGCACAAAATGAAGTATTTACATAGGAATAATTTCACCCACGAACAATGGCATAATGCCAGCCATGCCTTAATTGCATGAAGTTACACAATACAAATTTAAGAGAGGAAGTGAAGACTCACGTCATATTTCCAGGGAGAATTAAGGCTGGAGTATTATAATTACCAAAACTAGTAGTAAAATGCAAATAAATTCACAATAAAATAAATTACACTTATTTCCAGAATTGTGGAAACATCCTAACAATTTTTATCTGCCAATGATGAGAACAGTTAAACCCAACCCAAACTCTGAACACTTTCAAAGATTCCTGCAATTAAAAACAAAAACAAAAACAAAAAACAATCCAAAAACTGGCGTAGTCCTGAATAACTTTATTAAAAACTGCAAACCAGCCAGGACCTGAGACCTCTTCAACAATTGTTGTAGTAATGTCAGTCATCATAAACTGGGACTTCAGATGACAGGAAACACCATGTTGTGGAAATCAAAACAAAAACCCCAATTTGACTGTGCATTCACATATCCAGAGTAAAATTTTAATTTAAATTAATTAGATTAATAAAAGCTGAAGTAATTCCTGCTCATTTTTTTTCTACACATTGAAAAAGTCACAGGTAAGTTTACCACTAATATTTAACCCAAGGTTCCATAAGTAAATGTAACACTTAGTTCTCAAAAGACTTTGAATTGGGTAAAGTCCTGGCATTGGTCAAATCATTTAGAATGTTTTCACTAACTTTAACACAGTCAGAGTTTCACTCACAGTCCATGGGATAGAGGAGTGTTTAATGAAAAATATATTTTGAATAAATTACTCAATGATTGCTCAAAATTTATGAATAATTTATTTGGAAAAGAGTATTCAACCATACATGAAGCTCGTCAAAGAGGGGCAAATATATTTCTGAGTCATTTATTCAACAGTTAATGGAAGAAAACTATTCACAAATGTCATTCAAATAAGCTCTAGACTATAGTAACTTGGTTTCCAGTTGACTCATTATGCCTTTTAGAAAAGTTCCAAGTTTTCCTGCACACTAAGCTTGCCCTTATTATTTGAGATCCTCTTGTTTCTAATTTTCCCTCTCCCCTAGGAAAATAACATCTTTTTCCAGTACCACCACCACTACTGCAGGCCTGAATGGCTTTGACTGCAAGCCCAGTATCCAACTCTAATGAAGTGATCTTTTCTTTCACCAAGAAGCCTGAAGTGAAGAAAAATGAGCAAGTATCTGTATATATTTCTATATGTTTGCATTTCTGAATATATCTACTATGTGGGGAGCAGAGAAGAAATCCACCTCAAAACAAGGGCATGAGTCAGAGGAAACACAGAAGAGGTGAGACAAGAGTTGGTAGCTGCATTCCTTCAAAGCCTCTCTTCCAGCCATGTCCATGCTTGGACACATGTGCCTGGAGTGATCCAGGAGCACCAGTGCACAGCCAGAGAGGAATTCCCTTCTCAAGCCACAACATTGCAGCCACTGGAGAAGCAAGTTGCTCTTGAAAAGAGTTGCTCTTGAAAAGAAATCCTGGCATTTCGTGTAATTATGCTTTCTTAAGTATAGAAAACTTAGATGCAGGAAATTCATGTTGTTATCATTGTTTTTCCAATATGCATTTAAAATGTAGCATTGTAAACACTGGCTGGTGTTCCTGCCTCAATGGGATTTTCCCAGTATTTTGAGCACAGTATAATGAAGTGCACTCATCTTTCAACAACTTGACATTTTTTTTTCAAATGCAACTTAAACAATAGAGGTCAGATTTAAAGACACAGAAAGACAAACAGCTCTGCTTTACTCTTTTTTTAAAATGTTATTCACTAGCATTTAATGAGAATTTCCAAGACACTGCAAATCACCAAGAGAAAACAGGAATAACTGCTATGAAAAATTTACCTGAAAAGGACGGAGAGGTAGAAGAAGGGCTGTATGACGCTCTGATAAATATTAATAAGTACTCTTTGTACACAGTGTGTGTAGAAATTGGTGACTTATTTCTTGTGTTCTGAGTAAGAACAAAGGCAAAGTGAAAGAAGCAGAAAAGATCAGACTGCAAGGCTGTATAATAGCTATTCCAAAGCAAAACAGCCACTATATTTCAACCAGATCTGCTTTAAAATAATGGCTCATAGAACTAGGCACAATGTTTTCTTAATTTAGAAATTTATAACGCAATCTGATTTGGCAACTAGAATATATAATCATCACCAGAATGTAAATGCTATAATCCTCCTGACATCTATTCTACCTACTCTTTTTGATGCTATTTTGGCTTGACTCTAAGAAATTGTACCACACCAAGTATTGCTTCAATTAATAAAGGTTAAGCATAGCTGTGTTATAAATGATTAACAGCCAATCTGATATCAAAGATTTTATTTTTGCCATTTTCCAAATCAATCTGTCAGCCACAATCAAAGCATACAACATTGATTGAATGCTGGGTGGACAGGCAACTGGCAGCAAGGGTGTGATCCTGCCCTGTCCACACTCGCTGGATTTTGGGTCTGATTTTTATACTGTTTTCTGTGCCTAGCGCGAGTTCATTGTGTTCTCTGTTCAGTCTTCATATTCAAACACAGTCTTTCACTTGGTGATGAGTCTTGAACAGATTTCCCAGCACTGGTGTAAGTCCTGAAAGGATTTTCCTGGAACCCAGCTTTTGGGATGGTGATTTTTGCCTCATCTCCGGGCCCTCCCTCGAGATTGGCATCAGTCACTTGATTGTCCAGGTGCTCGGAATCTGATTTAATCAAAGAGCAACATCCTGCTCAGGCAGCCTTTTCGATTGTAAATTTGAGTTTCAATCTGCTACTTCACAGTTGCAACTAAGTCCCGGTATTTGGAAACGCCTTTCCCATTCCGGGAACCAGGGCGTACTTTGCAGTTTCAGGGTTACAAAGTACAATATTTTTAAATACATTATTTTACTTACTACATCTATTACATTCCCAATATTTTAATACACGAATTTATCCATCACATCTATCACAGCTGAGTGCTGCTTAGTGAAGTCTTATTTACCTGAAAAAATAAGTGCCTAGAAATGATGAAAACACACAGCAATGTGCATGCTTTCATTTCCAAATAACATACATCCATTAACTCCCACTGTGCATTAGAGTTATGTGCCCTGTATCAACTCAAAGAGATTTATTTAACAGAGCATAATTTTAAAGGCAAGTTTTGAATCCCTGGACTGTTTGTTGGCCTATACAAAGGACCCAGGTCTGGAGTTGGAAAGAAGATTAAAAGTACGTGATGAGGTTTACAGTGCAAGTCATTCCTTCATTTATCCATCCAAGTCTCACCTGAAGCTACACAGTGCGAAGGACAAGATACCACTGCAGGTGCTGCCTTTCAGAGGAGATGTACAGCTTGGCATCAGCCTACATGAAACCAGCAGAAGGATGAGGTCATGGCTGGGAACAAAAGAAGCAATTTGGGGAACCTGTTGATCAGTGAACAGCCCTGGGGCTTAGCACAGGCTTGGCAGGATCTCCAATCCTCTGACCTCGCTGATTAGCAAGATGGGAGAAGGGAGGAGAGGGAAGGAGTTTGTAAGGAAGATGAAAGAGCAATTGAATCCTGACAAAAACAACCTTCCTGAGACCCCTGTGTCTAATGTCAGCAGCTAATTTGCATTTTCACATTTAATTTGGACACTGCTGGACCAAAGCCTCCTAGGCATAACCTGTCACCACGTTGTTTTCAATGGTATTAAAGTGGGACACATTTGTCCTGTAGACTACATATTAAGCTACCATCATGTCTTTATACTTGTGGCACTGGACTGAGATTGTTTGTCGACATTTATCTCAAGCAGCAGCCTTGCCACACATTACAGCATTCATGCCACTGACCATTTAACAACCAACAGTCTGAAAGAAAAGAAGCCTCTTTTTTTTTCCCTCCTCTGTCCAGCAGATCAATGTTCAGGTCCTATCCATTCTCTATGGAAATTATCCCTCTGTAAATATCCTGTTACCTAATATTTACTGCACTGGCACAGAGTTCCAAAGGTAAACTTGAAAAGAGGTGAGTTCAGCCCTCCTAAACAACTAACCAAGAAATGTTCTGGGAACAGCAGGCACATAGGATTTCTTAGCTGTAGCAGGGCTACAAAAGCCATTCACAACACCCTTCTTGACACTGCTTTACTTCTTCAGGACTCTGCTTTGCTAATAAAACTGCAAAAGGATTAACCAAAGGAGTTTCACAGAAATCACCACAAAATGTCTTAGCATTTTAAAGCAGAAAACCCTTGGCATCGATTTTACAGATGACATACTGAAAAGGTTGGGGTTTTTTGTTGCTTTTTTTTTTTTCTGTTAAAGAAAATAGGATTAGAGGTAGAGGCTTTTATATACCACCACTTCTGAGACATATGTTCTGCTCTCCCACCAGTTATGAAGTGATTACTGGAGTGGCACAAACAGATTTTTTTAACAAAGTAAAGGTGTGATTTTCTCAGGTTCTGTGAGAACATGCACACTTATTTTTACCAACCCAATCTGTTTTCCAGTAGTTTAATGTCCGCAGGGTTTATAAGGCTATCTTAGGTGTTGGAATCAACGCAGTTTGCAGGGTGCTACCTGACTATGGAAGTTTAAAGAAAAAAATACAGAGAAAGCAGAAATTATATGACTCAAAGTAACTTGGGGACCAATTTAAATATACAAAAAGATTGACCTTTTTTTGGTGTTTGCCCTTATACAGTACTCTAAAGCCTGAAGGCCTTCATATCGTAAATAATTGCTTTGTTTTAGAAACCTCACTGAAGATCTATCCCTAAATAATTTATATATACAGACTTTTAAAAGTATTATTTTTAGCACACATAAAGGAATTTGATCTTACAAACAGTTACTGCCAGGAACAGCAATTCTCACGTGGAAAGTGGGAGTTGATTTCTTGCACTGTGTCCATTTAAGATGGCCGTAAAATGTTACCAAAGGCACAACTGAAGAGATCTGATTTTATGTCCATTCACACCAAGTATATAAAAACCAAGAAAAGGAGATTTCACTACAAGGCAGTGCAGAGGAAGCGTTCACACCTGAATTGGACTGCTCACCTCTTCCAGATTCTCAGCCAAAAATCTATAAACAAACCAACAGAAGGCAATGCTCCTCCAAGAGGCTCTTAAAGCTAAATTTTGGTCTGCTACACTGGGACAAATTTAGAATAACCACTTCAAATGCAGTGAAGATACTCAAGACCAGAGGAAGTGAGAACAAAATTTGGTCGGGATTGTACAGGGAAGTAGTCAGTTAACATTTAATCCTTGATTAAAATCTTCACGGTTGAGTGTCCATAAAAGAATTTACACTGGTTTAAAAAACAGTCTATCTGAAAACCCTTTCATGGAGATATTTCAGGCTACCATACAGCATCTTAGCTCATAATTTAGCAACAGAATCTAGACTGTACATTTCCAGCCTAGTTGAAATGTATGCATTTGAAATTCTGCAAAGTTTTGATGCCGTTTTAAGTATAACACTTCTGAAAAAAAACCAAAAAAACTCCTTTTCTGAATCACTGAAACTTTACAGGTAGATAAAAGTCTTACATAGGACAATATCCCTTCAGTATTTTTCTGCTCAAATGGCTTTACTTTGTCAGGACTCTTAAGACAAGAGGTATTTTGTTGACACAAGATTGCTCAGGCTCCCTAATCAAAATTTTTCAGAAAAACAGTCTTCATCCTTAGCTCTACACTGAGGGATCGGACAGTGAGGTCAGTCATTAGTCCCTGACAAAAACCATAGCAGGTCCCACTAAGCATGCTCAGTAGGATTTGTTGTTGTTGTTGCTTGCTATTTTGGATGAAAAGTACCCCCTCCTTGAAAACTGGGATTTTCAGTGCAGCCTCATCTGACTCAACCTGGGCACATTCACAGTAGGAGAGAGGTCTTGTGTTCACAGCAGCACAGGTGGTGGAGACCCTTTGGCACAGGGCTGCACCCTGCCCTTGGGGCCCCTTTGAAATGCAGCTTTCATGAAATCAGGAGTTTAACTGTAGATTTGAAAGGAAAATGGAGACTGGGAAAAACTCTATGCATCAAAACTTAGAGAACAGACAATCCTTTTGTAGGAAGTACCCAGAGATAGCCCTGGTCATTTCATTTAGACCTCTTACAATGCCAAAGGCACTTGTGACATCCAAGTGGTTCTTACAGCTTTGTTTTTCCCTGCTTGCCCATTACAGTATTTCCTACAGCTGAAACAGCTCCTCAGTGATGGAATTGGTGATGTTTCACTCAGGTTTTTTCAGGTAAGTTATCTCCTCTTACCCCATTCCTTTATTTCATGTTGGATGTACCAAATTTGTATCAGACAAATCTGTGAAAAAATAGACATTCCCATTTTAAAATTTACTATGTATACTGCTTTATCCCACACCTACACAACAATAATCTCAAACACATTGCATGAATTATAACATGGTATTTTTATTTACTTTTACTATCTGCTTATTACCATTTTAAAAAAATAGAAATAAAAGTGCAATAATCTATGGCAATGCAAAATATAAGTATCTGCTTTAGATACACAGAGGCAAAGAAATTAAAAGAGACTTAAACTCTGAACTAATGCTTCATCCCTAATTCATTCTCTTGTACCCATACATGGAACACTCGGCACAATGAATCTGTGAAAAGACACATTAATATGTTGTGGAACTGGTGTGCAAGAAATTGATGGGGAAATTAATGTAACTCTGACCAGATATTTCAGTGATGAGTAGTGCCCAGCAAATACTTTATATTTTAATTCAGGCTTTCCTTAGTTTTTTTTGCTTTTATTCATACCCCAAATACTTTTGGGGAAGAAGCCTTCTGCTGAGGCATCATGTACAAGGTGCTGAATGCTTGACAGCAGTCAGTACTTTGTCATTTAACTGCACTGGTATTTCTTAAAAGTAAGAGGTCATATGTCACAAAGCAATGTCAGGGTCTGAACCTCTCCTCTTAAAGATTACTAAAAATTATTAAATCCCATTTGCAAAAGAAAGAGCATACTAGTCCTAATATTGTAGAGTATGTTTGCACTCAAAACGTGTTCACAAGAACTCATAATCCTATATTCTAATGAAGTAAAAATATCTTACATAGTATTAACATCAAATTGAACAGAAACTCATGCTCTGTGATAGATTATTTCCAAGAAGAAAAGCTTGCTTTTCAAAGTTCTCCCTGCCTGAAGCTTACTTTTTTAGATTTGCTATGAAATGAAACAAGATTTTTAAAGAGTGGAGATTTGGACAAAATACAGAAACGATGTAATCTTTCCACTGTAAATACCCATGCTGAACTGACAAAGGAAAGTAGAACGTGTATGCAAAATCACTGCAAATAAATTGCTACATGTGCTGTATCTCGTAGAACTGCTGAACAGTTTTTATTACATTTTTGTTCATTGGAGATTGCTATAGAGATCTCTGCATTGCAAGTAGCCACACCATTTTAGTGCTTTGCTGTTTCAGAAGAGCAGATTTTCTTGATTAATAACAAAAGGTTTTGTTGGGATCAGAGCTGTTTCCCACCATCTCTATGCAAACCCGGCAACACAAACTGTGTACATTAGCATTTCAAGGAGTCTCCTATTAATGATGGCAAGAAAAGCTTCTCTCGGTGGGTAAAATCCATTTTGTCCTCTCTTGTGACATCTGTTCTAACTTTTAAAGCCAGAAAGGAAACTAGATAATGCCAGAGAGTCTTTTGATTTACTGTATTGGCACTTGTGATGATGCTTCAGACTATAAAAGCATGTAACCCTAGTGGACATACATGACTGTGTAAATGTGAACATCTGCATATTCCCACAACATAGGGTGAATTGAACAAGTAATTCCAAAGTTCTTTGTTAAACTTTTAACTATCTTTCTTTTTTTTCAAGATTTCATAATTATACTTTCAATTACTTCTATACCATACAAAAATCAACATTTTAAATTGTATTTTTATGTAAATGTTTACTGCCACATATGTTTTTTTAATTAATTTCATTTCCCAAAAGCTTTTATTTTTCTTACATTTTTGTGAGTGAAGACATTTAAGAAAATAAAGTTGGAGTTACTGAAACATGGCTAAAAAAATAAAACCCCAAACAGTGTAGAATAAGAAAACGTAAACTAAGCCCTGCAGATTTCTTACCTCGTTACACCATCTGTGCAGTACTGCTCTTAGGCCTTTTACATTGGTCATCCTGGGAACAAAGCTGAAGGCAGATTCCAGCAGTTTTTCCATTCACTATTCATTCAGAGGTTCATCAGCTCCATATGGATCCAGCCAACTGCTGTGTTAAATCAGAGCCTTTTCCCAGAATTGACATGGTAATGAAGTCATGGTATTGCTCACAGAAAAGGCCTCCATAGGTATTTTCCTCTCTAACAAATCCAGCCTTTTCACCCCATTCACTCCCTAAAATTATCTCATAACATTACAACATCTGTGAACTGGGTTTTTGCCTTTTAATGTCTAGCATGTTTTATTACATGACTATGCATTACGTACTGGTTAACAAGACTCCTACACAACCAAGGAAATAAACTTGCACTCTTCCCAGCTCAGATTGTTTCATCCCCTTTTAATTTATATCTACTATATTTATTTTTCTGCAGATAGAGCTGTCCAAACTACTGATATACAAGATGAACTTTATTTTTTTTTTCTATCAGAAAGTGGCTTCAGAAATATTCCAGAATGAAAAATTGTTAAACCACAAAACAGTAAATACATCAATACAAAAAATTGCTAAAGATAATTTGCATTAATGGCAACTATGTTCTAAAAGTTTCCTTCAGTTCATCATATGTATAAGCTTTGCTTTAATAGCAACAGTTTAAGATTTCTTTTTAAGGAATAAATATGAGAAAGTTTATTTCTGCAATACTGCATCTGCAATAAATATGTAGATACTGCCTTGATATGAAAACACAAGATAGCTTTATTGGAAAAGTATGTCTTTCTTGTAGCAGTAATGTACTTGAACAAATATGATCTATAAAATGGGTATCACTACAGATGTGTATGTGTGTCCAAGGTTAGCCATGTGCTGACTGAAGAGATTAGTCTGTTACTTACAGTTAGTGTAGGTTTTTGAGATGGTCTGTCAATACATGTTTCACTTCTGGTCTGCATGTATGCTGACTTTTTTTTTTGTATGAGTTAACACTGTGTCCTGGTAAATTCTGGCATTTTGGATTGGAAAGCAGAAAGATGCAGAAAGATAAAGCACACAAAATTCCCCTTCTGCACCCCAGCATAACATCCATCCACGTGCCTCAGCCAGAGGGAAGCGCTATGGCTTACAAACAGACAGTGGGTGCATGGGACAAGTGACTAAAGGCTCTTCTTAGAGAAACTGTGGCATCCCTCCTGACTATTCTTCACAGTGCTGGTCCCAGCACCTCAAGGCAGATATGGTAGAGTTACTGCATGTGCAGACAAGGACAACTAAAACAATCAAAGGGATAGAACAGTTGCTCTAAGAAGAAAAAGTAAATGGCTAAAAAATATTAGAGCTCCAATTTGATGGGGAGATAGCTGGGAGAGGGAATATAAGTAAAGTTTCTAGAATCACAAAGCAGAAGTCTTCAGCAACTTTTGCAATTCCATGACTAGGGGTCACTTGATGAAATCAGTAAGTAATTGATTTAAAAGAGGTAAAAGCACTTCTTTACAAAGCATCTACTGAACTTCTGGAGCCTGCTGATGCAGAAGGGTGAGGAGGGAAACTGCAGGTGGAGGATCATTAAAAAATGACATAACTCGATGGACCATGAGTCCATAAGCAAATGCTGAAAGGGCTAAGCAGGGCTACAGTCTAAAATCCCTAACACAACTGCTCCAGGTGTGGGAGGGAAGTGAAGAAGAATGAATTGCAGAAAGTGACCAGGCTGGTATGGTCTCTCTAAATAACATTTCCTGTTTCTGCTTTCAGAGACACAACACCAGGCAGCTGGACACTGGTCTGACCCAGCTAGTGTCATTGCAAAGTTCTTTTTTCCATCTTGTGAATGTCATTCAGCCACCATCCACATCCTAGAGCTTAGTGTTCATTCCATTGAAACAATGACTGCCACACTCTGCCAAAACTGCATCAGAGATCTGCTATTCAAAGTAAAGCCATCTAAAGGTAGATGGAGCATAAGACCAAGTCATAGAGAACAAGGAACTGCTTTGAAGCAGAAAATGTGAGATATCTTTTTTCCACCTGACACAAAAATTTCATAGTGTCTCCAGTGTCAGAAGACACACTTTATCAGTGAGCGACAATTAATGGTTGTTTTAAGGGGGGGGGCTCCAACAGGATATCATAGACACATATAATCACTGACAGCATCTGTGCTGGATTAGTTCCTGGGGGAAAGTATCCTTGTCTGTACTTAGTGCAGTGAGATGCACCATCATGATTCTTGGGATGTATGTTACTAAGTCAGAAAAGGAGCAACAAAAAATACTGGTAGAACACATATGCTCCTTATGGGTAAATTAACTCATAATTAGTGAGATTAGCCAAACAAACATGTCTTTAATCCTGACATCTTTAAGTCTGTGATGTTTAAGAATACAAAGGTCCAAGTCTGAAGATATTCCTTCTATACTTGTAATTCCAGAGGGCTAGAGAGCTGTAAATACAGTGACAGCTCCACCAGCACAATTACTCGGAAACACTACCCAGGGTGCATCCAAGCCTGACTTGGGATAAATGCTAACAGTCCCAAGAAGAGTAAAGAGGCACTTGATGAACATGAACAACATCCTTAAAATACTTCAGGCAACTGGGGAAAAAACTTGCTGCTTGTATAAAAATAGAAAGAAATGAAGAATAAATAACATCTGCAAAGAAACAATGCGCAAGAAAAACATATGGAATTCCTAGAGTAGATTATACAAAAGATTACCCTTTACACAATAAATTTGTTTTACCTATCCATGAAAACCAGCTGCTGACTCAGTCAGCCCACTCCATTTGTTCATGCTTTGGCTTTCAAGTTAACTAAAGTTTCTAGCACCTAAGACAATGCTAACTGCTGATGTAGGGCATACAGAGCAAAGACAAATACCACTCTACCTACAGGCCTCTCTGGTCCCTCTGAATTCAGTCAGGACTGCATCTTGTGAAGTGNTACCTACAGGCCTCTCTGGTCCCTCTGAATTCAGTCAGGACTGCATCTTGTGAAGTGATACTGGGCCTTGATGCAACAACTGCTGCAGGAAGAATGTGGAACTGAGAGCAACGCCCAGGCAAGTTTCAAGTCTTGGTTAGTAAATCCCGGTGTGGCAGCCTCACACACCAAAAGGATGGTTCTTACCAAGGTTTTCTGATTTCTTTTGGCACCAGGTGGTTATGAAGAGGAAATGTTATCACTACCCTCAAGAAATCACACACACTGTCTCCACAGCACAGTATGTCTCCTCCTTTCCAGGCAGCAGTTTCCAAGCTGGTTAAAGCCAAGCTGTCCTGCGTAGCAGAGAGCTGAGGTGTTGCCTGGCCCCTTGGAGAGAAGTGGAGAGAAGGGGGAGGGGACACAAATCCCAAGTGCTGGTAAGGAAAATGCACTTGCTCTGTCTCTGAGGACAAATGCTAAAGAAGCTGGCCATTCTCTGTGTTTGGACACCTACTGACAACTGATCTCATCCTTTCTTGGAAAGAGCTTTTTAACTATTCAGTGCACTTTAGACCTCTTTATTCACAAATAGCTGTTTCAAAGTAGCCTGGGGCATGGATGTATGGCATTGTGTTGCAACTGCCTCCACAATATTTGCAAAGGGATTGTTTATCTATTAGGTATTATGCATCTCCCCCACTTGCTTCTTCCTAGAGGCTACTATGAAGAACAATGTAATCGTGCTTGAAAGTCTTTTAACCCAGTATACAAACAACCATCTCTCTGAACAGCTTACACAATGTATTTACAAAATGACTACACCCGATATTCTGAGATTTTGATGTAGTATCTCCTTGTCTGCCACTTACCTATAAACCTGGAGATGTATGCCAAAGGTAATGGTGATGGAGGGAAAAGATTGCTGGTTTGAAATCGGACACTTGCACCTGGTCAGAATGGTGTTCATTCCTTGGTCAGAGCTCCTCAGCCCTGCTCTTGATTGCTCTAACTGCCAGAAGATAAGGAGGAACTAAAGAGGTAAATCTGTTTCCTCAGCCAAGACTTGCAGGTGAAAACCTGTATTCTAGCTCCTTCTTGCCTGCAACAGTGCTTTCCACTGCAACTTCTGCATGGGTACAGGCTGTTTGATTCAGTGACACGACACAAGACAGGAAAAAAATCCCTTTGCTCCTCAATTACATTTATTAGATTTGTAATAAATTAAAGCAAATGAAAACATTTTTATTTTGGAATAAGAACCACCCTTTGCAGCCTTGTTCAGTGCATCCCACCCTGGATGAAACAGCATTTACTTCACATCTACTCAGGGATTTGACACAGCAAGATAATCAGTTAATTCCAGTTACTCTAATGAGCTGGAAAAAAGTCTCCAACATGAAGAACAGTTTTGCCAGCCACTCAGAACAGAGGCTGCCTTAAAACAGAGGTTTGCTGCCAACTCAGGGGCCTGCATTTGGGATGTCACAAGGAGGCCTCCAAGCCTGGCAAAAGCTGAGGATTCATGTAGGATCAATTGAAACTGCAACAGATTCTAAAATATCAGAAGGGACTTCACACCCTTCTGAAAGATATTGAAAGGATCTGATGCACACGTAGTGTTCTCTTTTATCGTCCCAGTAGGGCACTGGGACCCAGGCAGAGTGAAACAAGTGCATAGGGTGAAGGACTGGCCATAAGATTGGTGCCACGCTCAGAGGTTTGGGTTCTATGATCTGGCCCTGCCTTTAAGAGACTGGGCATGTCAACAGCAGATGGGGCACACCTGCTCAAGTGAGGTACGAGTGTTTTGGGGACCTAACTGGTGGGACTAATTAGCCAGGGCTTTAAACTAGATTCAGTGGGGAAGGGGATGCTCTACCAGGTGTCAGTAAGGAACAAGGAAACAACATCCCTAAAGCAGGGAAACACCTACAAATCACCCCAAGGGAATAGGAGAGGGCTCCTCCCAAAAGATTAAGAGATCAAAAGCCCAGTTACACTAATGGAAGCAGTATGGGTAACAAGCAGGATGAGTTGGAAACCATGGTGCAATCAGAAAACCACAACCTAATTGCTGTCACAGAAACATGGTGGGATGAGTTGCCATGTTTGACTGAAGCATGGCAACAGAGGCCCACAAGCCTTTCAGAAGAGACCAGCTGGGAAGGGGGACCAGGGGGTTTGCACCCTAGGTTAAAGAGGGGATAGATTTTGAAGAGCTGCTGCTGAGTAGCAGCCATGAACAGGTTGAAAGCCTGGAGGTAAAAATTTAGGACAGGACCAACAAAGGACACCTAGTGATGGGGGTCTACGCTAGGCCACCTGATCAGGGGGAGCCTGTTGACGAGGCTTTTTTTACTTCACATACAGGAACCATCACACTTGCAAGTTCTCATCCTGATGGTGATTTCAACCACCTAGACATCTGCTGGGAGAGCAATGCAGCTGGCTGCAAGCAGTGCAGAAGACTCCTGGAGTGTGTAGAGAACAATTTCCTGGCCTAGGTGTTAGACAAGGCAACCAGAGGTAAGGCATTACTGGACCTGGTGCTCACCAGTATAGATGAGCTCACAAAAGGAATTAAGATTGGAGGCAGCCTGAGGTGTGGTGACCAGGGTCTAGCCTGGTGAGGAGCAAAGTCAAGACCCTGAAGTTCACAAGAGTGAACTTCCAGCTGTTTAAGGAGTCGGTGAATGAGATCCCCTGGGCTACTGGCCACAGGGGCTAAACAGAACTGGCAGCTCTTTAAGGCCATTTTTCTCTTAATATGAGAGATCTCAATCCCAGTGTGCAGGAAATCAAGCAAGGCAGGACAGAAACTAGCAAAGCTGAGCCAGGATCTGCTTCTAAAACTGAGTAATAAAGAAATGCACAGCCAGTGGATGCAGGGATAGGACACCTGAGAAGACTACAGATTTTCCCAGCTAGAAGTAACTGGGTTTTGAGGGACAAAAACCTAGAATATGAAGGAGATTATGCTGCTGTTTCCAGTGGAGGAATGAAGAAAGACATTTCAGTCTTCAGTCCTCAAAATTTTCCTAAGTATAAACACCCAATTTACAGAATGTAAAACATCACATTAATCACATGTGTAAGTTTAGGACTACAACATGATAAAAACACTGCCTTTTTTTTTTCTCCATAGCTCATGGCTATGTTTAACTCTGTTCTGATAAAACCAGCAGATATCTTTGCCTTTTTTTTTTCAAAGGGCAAACACATTGTTTTACTCTCTCCTCAAAGGGTCCTTTGACTTTTCACCTCCCTTGGTTTTAGTTCAGCTTCCAACAACAGTCACTTAGGAGTCTTGGTAATCAACGGAAAGCGTACAACATTTCTAATTTTTATCTCACTATTTTCAGTCCTTCCTGCCTGCTGCTGGTGAAGCTTGGGGCTTTTTTTCATTTCTGGGCAAGTATTTTCAGTTTCCCCCTCATCTGTTCCATTCTGGAATGGCTGCTATCCTTGCTACTTCTTCACATTTTTGCTTTCCACTTGATGTTTGTGTTTAGGTATATACTTCATTCACACTGTTTCAAATCAAACCACTACCTGTAATTTTTGTTTGCATTGACCAACGGCTCCCTAATAATTGCTGCCTCTACATTTAATCCATCACAAACCACAGAAGACCCTTGAAACTAAGATTGCAGATAATTTGTAGGACTATAATCCACAGATACATGAATCAATAAAGAAATTTAGTTCAACTAAAAGCCATCCATACTTCCCAAACTAAAAATTAAACAAAGTAGTAATATATTTCACCAGTTACTTCTGCATTTATCTTCTAGGTGCCTTTTTTGGCCCTCCATAAGAGGACAAACCGTTCAGATAAGCGTTAGGGCACAGAAAAAGAGCACATCCATAAAATAAGGTACTCATTAAGAGTAAATTTCAGCATCCAGATTCCTTGCCAATATGCCAAGAAAATCAAGATGAAGGACTGGCAGGAATTTCAGGCCTGCTGTATATATTCTTCTGTAATTCCTTTTAAGATGAGGTGGGAGAAAATGTGCTTAGTTGTTTGTCAAACTCTTTAAAAAGAAGCAAAGTTTGCTTTGAAGTTCACAAACTTGCAAATATTTTAGCTCAGGGCTGTTATATTGAACTGCTTGTTAAGTGCAGCAGGAACAATCTGTTGCACTATTAATTTAAGAGATCTATATACCCACACTACTAATGATGCTGGCATCAAGAAAAGAGGGAGTGCATCCTTCATAAGACCTGATACTGCAGTGAACTTCACGTTGGCAGGTAATGCATCAGTCTGGAACTTGCAGCCAGACCAAGTACCAAGTTCCTACTTTCTTTTCTTCACAGTTTGTTTACAGCTTTTGCAACTTGCTTAATTTCACGTCAATTTAGAAACTTAGGTGATCACCAACTGATCACTGAGTTCAGTCAGAGGTGTGTCAACAAGACATTTGAGTTCATTTGCATTTAGCTTATTTAGCCACATTAACTGCAGCCATAGCAGAACCCAGGTACATGTGGAGGGGTGCAGAAATGGCAGAAATGGCAGAAACGTCAGAAACAGAAAAACAGACAAAAGATATCAATAAGCAAAGCATCTGAGAACCTGCAGGGTGTTACACAGCACTGGAGCAGGTGCACAGTTGGGTATTCATTGGCCTCCATGCCTGTGCTGGGTGTGCAGGCCACTCTGGAAAGGCATAGTATAGCAAAAAATCACAATTATATAGGGTGGAAATTAGCTGCTGGAATAAGAGAAACAGTTTCAGTGTTTATCTGTCAGTGTCAGTTTTTAAGTTAATGGTCAGTGACTGCTGACCCATGGAACTGACTCAGAGGCTGACATAGTTTGGGACTCTGGTTCGACACTCCCTAGAGACGAAGATTACTGATTAGATGTTCACTGACTACAAATGGTGTCATTTAGGGTGCCAAGAAGGTGAAAGCAGGCTCTACTCAGTGGTGCCAACAAGAAGGCAATGGGCACAAACGTACAGGAAGATGTACAAGTTCCACCTGAACATGAGGAAGAACAACCTTGCTGTGCAAGTGACCAGAACACTTGCCCAGAGAGGCTGTGCAGTCTCCCTCACTAGACATATTCAAGAACTATCTGGACACAAATCTGTCCAATGTGCTCTAGGATGACCCTGCAGGAGCAGGGAGGCTGGAACAGATGACCCACTGTGGTCCCTCCCTATGTGACCTGTTCTGTGATTCTGTGGTGTGTCTCATCCAAATTCCAAAAATCCTGCTCCTGAAAGAGCAACTCTGCAAGACTTCATTTTAGTCATCTGGACTTTGTGAGAGACAGAAATATAAAAACATACTTCCTACCACCGAAAACAGACACCCCGTGTGATTGCAGTGCAAGGGATGCTGCTACAGAAGGTCTTGTGGATGTTTATGGAGAACAGAAAGGTGCATTCTGGAAAAGCAGACAGAAACTGCAAACCAAATTTGCTGGGCAAATTTTACAACAAAATTTTACAAATTTGTCACAGATATGCATAAATAAAGGCAGCCTTTGAACTGTGTTATATGTAGCAGGCTGCTGCTGATGAGCCTCAAACAGGAAAGCAGTGACAGATCAGGCAGCTTCTCTTCTAGTTGGAAACATACCTCAACTGGTTTTGGGCAAAAAAGCTCCCCAGTTCTTCCTCATTGGAATTGACTCCTCACAATTAAGGCTAATCCTTAATCTGATGTTTACTCAGTTTACTGCTTTACTGCATTCTGCATTGTCCACATCTGGCATTACACTTTGTATTTATTTCAGTCAATATACATTTATTCATCAGCTGTGTTCATTCTAGCTATGGTTGAGATGGCAACTTCATTCTAAGTCTCCACATACATCAATGGATACATTACCTTTCAGCTGAACTTTCTCATGCTTGTTCTCAAGCCAGAATTTGCATATTTTTTCTGAAAGTTAGAAGTAAACATGCGCTCCTTTCCTAAATTCTCATATTTAAATGTGAGAACACAACATTTTTATAAAACGCTTTTGATACAGAGTGGTTTATTTCTCTTTATGACTCTTTCAATTTTAAAGCAACTCTGAAGTTATAGGAACAAGTGTTTCTTTAAATGCTGATACAAATGCAAGAAAGGCACAAGACTGTCTAGGAAAGGTAAGGTTTATAAGGAAAAGGAACACCACCACTCTCATTTGTGCATGAACTCCAACAGGAGGGTGAAGCATGTGACTGTGAGAAAGTTTGAGTCACATTTGCATACAAATAGTTAAAGAGCACTCAAATGAGTCATGAAAATTCACTCTGTTTCTAAAAATGAGTGGAAATGCTAATGCAATGGTAAGGCTGAGATTTCAATTGATGATAAGCAAAAATATTTACCGTTCTGGTTTCAAAGAGACTCTAATTTCTCATTATTCCTACCTGCTACAACAGCCCATGCAGCATTCATTCAATTCAGACCTTGCTAGTATTTATTTATATACTTTTTTTATTATTTGGATTTTTTTTAAGGGAGAGTGGATTTTTTTTTTTTGTGCAATACCACATTATTTTTCCTGCGTTAATGGTGAAGTACATTATATGACAAGGGCTAATAGCAAAATCTTCTGAAAAAAACATAAATATACTTAAATTCTGTGCCCAGGTAACAACAGAATGGTCTAGGATGGTCTAATGTGTTGTTCAGGAAAGCAAGGAAGGTGTCAGCACTGGGATTTGTGCAACGAGAAAGATGGGAAGGGAAAAGAGATAAGCTTTTTTGGAAGAAGGCATGGGTGTTTACTTGCAGAGCTGTGTAAAGGCAGTATTAGAGGATGATGGAAAGTCAGGATGAGTACAGTTTTCTGTCACTACAATGACAAAAAAATTTAAAAAGTTAAAAATATGTGAGCGCTCTTCAAGTCCAGGGCCCAGGAGACAAAGCAGCAGGCTTACCACAGCTTAAAGAGCTCATTCTCCATTTACAAACATTTATAAAAGCCAAGGTAATGCAGCAAAGAGCAGAAAGTACAAAGGATTTTTCTTCCTCCAGTACTAAGTGGAGCAGCTGATCAACTCAGAAAGATGACTCTCACTGACAACCCTGCTCCCATACCAGCTATCATTAGCACCCATCCNNAGATGACTCTCACTGACAACCCTGCTCCCATACCAGCTATCATTAGCACCCATCCACACCACAGGTAACACTTCTATTGCTCTAGGGGAATACATCACGTGAGGACTACAGGAACGAAGTACTGCCTGACTTTTGCATCTGTCATCCTCACAAGCTGCCTGGTTTTAAAACATTAGCAAAAATGGCAAGGTAACAGCTTGTGTTTGTTCTGTCATCCCCCCACTTCAAGACCCCTGACGCACTGAGAGACAGACTGCAGGTCAGGTTCTGCTCTGCCCCGTTCTTTCTGTCGTTATTTACACCTGAACAAACTGAGTGGAAAACATGCAAAATGGTACCATTTTGTTTTGATAGTGTTTTACCCTCACTTCACAGGGGTGAGAATGAATAGACAGGGTGCAAGGCAGTGGAGAATCAGGGATTCTGTATATTAAAAAACAGTGCAGACAGCCACAGAAAGTGTCAAACACCATATAAAAGGACTGCTCATGCATTCATGTTCAGCATCTGTGATCTGGACAGTATAAACAGAAGTCACTGTCTTTGGGCTGTGCAGATTTTACAGGGTTTTGTTTATATAATTTAAAAATCAGCAGACCTGCAAGGCTGAATGTGGAAGGATGCTTTGCAAACAGCAATCTCACCCATTACAGAAGCTTCTGGAGCTTACAAGAGGAATTCCCTCATTATTGATAGATGGTGAAGGTTATTGTCAAATGACTGATACTGGCTCTCTGCCATGTGATGCTGGAGCCTACAATATGAATTAAAAACCCTTAAACAATTTGAAGAATTGCCTGGCTGAAGCTCTGATTATCTAGAATGTCTTCCCCTTCCATATGGAGTTGGGCAAGTAATATCAACTAGGAGGGAAGCCTCTCTGCCACTCTGAAGGATTAAGATCTGTGGCTTCATATGCAAGAAAGTCAGTCCTCAAAAGAGAACTTTGATGCTTACAGCCAAGACGTGCTAACAAAGCCTGAAAGGGTGGACTCTGCCTTAGTCTCTCAGCCAGGCACAGGAGCTGAATTTGCAGATGTGCAAGAGCCAGGAAGAATGGAAGCAGCACGCTGGCTAAAAGCAAACTGGGACAGTGGGGAGTGAAGGAGAGGAAAAGTAACAACCAGCAGAGCCAAGAGCTGCTCTTGTCAATGTCAGCTTCCAATGACAGCTGATGGTTATTGAAATGGCATCATAGCCTTGTTGTCCACAGCAGGAAAGGGGTTGACAGCAGATTCACAGTAGGAAGAACATGAGCATGTTTCCACACAGGCTGCCTAGAAAACAATTTAACTTCCACTCTGCCCAGCTACTGGTAGCAAAGCTCCACAGACATGAGGGGTGGAGTGCACCTTAAGGAGTGATTTGAAGGTGAGCGACTGGAAAGAATTTCCCAGACCTTTGTCCCACACATGAAGGGTAGGACACAGGAAAACATGAATATATCTATGCAATAAAAGGACAAAATGTGGAACAGGCTGGCATTGCTACCAGAACAAAGGTCATGTTCAGGTATGCAATAAGTTACTAGCACTGGAAAGGGCGGATAAAGAGTCAAAAAAAAGAGCAAGGGGTATTTTTTTGCCTGGAGCACAGAGGATGTTAGGTGAAGTTAGTGGTTGTAGATGCAGGTTTTCCTCTTCAACCATCTGGTTTGTGAATTGATGGCAGTTTTTGTTGTTTGGAAGAAAATCTCACGCATTCTGGGATTTTGTTTTGGTCTCCCTCATACTGCAAGCACTCTTCAGAGCTATTAAGTTGAACAGCCACTAGTTAAGCACTTAGAGATGGGCTCTGACAGGTTTCCCAAGCTGCTTCTGAAATGTATTTGGCAAATAAATTCCTCCTCATCTGCTAATTTCAGACTTTTAAAATAATTTAGCTCTCAAGTACATAACATAATGTTATTATCTTGTTCTTTACAATCTGAGGGCAGAATCTATTTAGAACGTGAGCAGGCTGGCTATGTGCAAGTGACAAGCTTTAGACAAAATTCACTTGCCAACCCNTGAGCAGGCTGGCTATGTGCAAGTGACAAGCTTTAGACAAAATTCACTTGCCAACCCAGAGCAGTGAAACAAATTCCCTCTCTGCTCTCACAGGCACCTGTTACACCAGCCAAAAACCAGCCACATCCCACATACACATTTACAAACACACCTGAAGTTGAATCCAAAGCTGTGACCTGACAGGGAGAGTTTTCCTGGGTCTCACTGGATTTGCATCATTACACCCATAGGTGTAAAGCATGAAGACTACTGAGTCCCCATCAAAGGAGTTTCCAGTGCCTGTTTCATGTCTTACCCACAGCCACCCCCATAACAGCTGATTCACACAGACAGCCTGCTTATTCTATACAGGAATGTACATTTGCAGCTTATATACATGTGCTTCACTCCACAAAACACTACCAAAATAGCAGAAAAGAGAGAAATTGGCACACTCCAGACTGCTCCTTAAAACAATTCTGCAAGGTATGTTGCTGCTCTCAGTACAGAGCAGAGAGTATCATGTCCCCAAATAGCTATGCCTTTATCTGGTTTAAAAAAGGAGCATCTGCATTACAGCAAAAAAACACCCAGTCAATAAAAAAATTACCAAAAACTTCCCCATGACATTTTTTCCTTAATAGAATCTATAAAAGCACTTATGAAAACAAAGCAGAAGCTCACATAAAGAGAAATACAATCATGCTTCAGAAGAAAACCAAGATTATTCTCTTGAACATTTTCTCAGGAAATTCTCAAAGAAGTGGTCTGATGCTTACAAGGCCTGTCAAAAACCAAGGCTTCATGTCCCATTCTTCCCAGTTCAGACTGCAATTTAGAATTTCCATTGCACCAGGTGAATGTCCCAAATGACAACTTCTGCAGTGTTTCTTATCTGAGGATTATAAGAACCTCACTGGATCAACCCAGAACCTATGTCTCCCATAACCTAAGAAACTGATTTAACTAGGGCTAAAATCACCACAGTTTACCTCACAAGCTGTCCTAACAAGAGACAGAAATACAAGAAATTTCTTCAGATGCATTCACTTTCTGGATAGTGTTGCTTATTTTAGCTTGATATTTCAAATGAAAGAAATCCAAATTGATGAAGAAATCTGAAACTTGAATTTTCCCTCTCCTGTTCCCCTTTAATCCTTAGACTTCCTTGCTCCAAGTCCTCATCCAGCTGTGACTGGTACTTTCTCTGGTCTCTGGCACTCACCCTACTGTCACTGCACCACCGTGTGATCTCCCAGCTGGAGAGCAGGAGGTGGAATCTCTCTTCAGGCCCTGAAAAGCTGGAAAGGACACCAGAATGCTTCTTATTAAAATTATTACTTTTGCCACCCCAGAATCTTTTCCCACATTTATTAGAATATATTCTGTACTACCCTCAAAAGGGATATTCCCTTTTTAAGAACAAGAAGAAAAAAGAAAAGAAAAAAGAAAAGAAAAGAAAAGAAAAGAAAAGAAAAGAAAAGAAAAGAAAAGAAAAGAAAAGAAAAGAAAAGAGAAAGAAAGAAAGAAAGAAAGAAAGAAAGAAAGAAAGAAAGAAAGAAAGAAAGAAAGAAAGAAAGAAAGAAAGA